>PVIC010011352.1:0-41542 GCA_004025085.1 Thryonomys swinderianus
ATATATATATATATATATATATGTTATACATAGTAGTTTTTAATATAAAATAACAAAGTTGGGCCTATCATATATTTTATATTTAGCAGCCTTTTAATTTAAGGACATTTCCATTCCATCATACTTGAAAACTAGTTATCTGAAGCTTTGAAAGATAAAGTACAAATGTCTCACACTAATTCTATTTTAAATTTAGTTTTATCATATTTGGTTTGTTCATTTTGTTTTGTTGGGTATTAATGAACTTTATTTGATTATAATAATAGTTTATTAGAAAGTTGCAGTACTACTTTTACCTAATTAATTCACTTTATATAAAATTTCCATATCATACTTATGCATGTATGTAATCAGAAATTTGTGTAATTGAGGCAGAGGCAGGAGGATTGCCACGAGTTTGAGGCTAGCCAGGGCTATACAGTCAAATCAAGACCACCCTGAACTACAAAGTGAGACCATGTCTCAAAAAGCAATACAAAAACAACAAAAAAGAAATTTGTATTACTGCACATAAGTTTGAAATGACTATAGCAAGTGTCTAAAAATCATGGAAATTCCTTATGTAATATGTGCATATATTAAAATTTGAAATACTTAAAAACTATATTGCTATGCTATTTTTTCCTTCAGTTAAATGATCATCTTGAATATAAGAACCTGTAAACCTATCTGCTAATGTCATAAAAATTAACATTTTCTGTAAAATTTTACTTATGCTAGAAAAATGTTGCTGTACTTTCTGAAATTAATGTATATTTACCTGCTTTATTAATCATTTCATGCTGCTAACACAGAAAGAATCTGAGGAAGGAAGCTGGGCACAGGTAGGAAATTCATATACTTTAAGACAACTATCATTTAGACTATGAGGATATAAATTAGGGAACTATTATGTCATAATATTGGAACCCTTTGCTTATCTCAATAATTGGGCTGATGTATAACCTTACATCTATATTATTTTCAAGATCATATGCCCTCTTAGCCTATTTTGCAAATAAGATTATTGTCATTTCATAACTGGCCTCAAATCATAAGGGAATTTCCTTTTATCTCCAAAGAATAACCGTAACTCAATTTCTCTGAAGTCACTCTTGATTAGGTTTAGTCAAGGATCATTCAAGTTGGATATGGGGTAAATGTCTTTCAATAACTACTGATTGGTAGTTTCCTATGCATTTAGGTGTCACGTAAAGTATATGAGGATGTGGGTTGGAGGACAAATGTCAGTACCACTGATCACAGGTCAGAAGCTACTTCTACTTACTAAGCAGTCATCAGAGACAGGCATTTAACTTTGAATAAATGCATATGTTTCCACAGAAGCTAAACAGTTCCTTCGGCATGTGTACATACATACCAGATAACTTAAAGAATAGGTGTGTTATAATCATTGTGATTCAATCATTTGATTATAATAAAAGTCTTGATAACTTTTCTTGCTAATAACTAAGTCTTCATGACCTGTATTAAAATTGCTTTTGGCTTGAATTTCATCATGCTTGAAAAAAGAAGAGACCTCAATTTTTAATAAATACACCGTTATAGTTAGAATTATGCATTTTACTGAGAAAAGAACTAAACAGGAAATCTTATCAAATAAACAAAGTAATAATGGAAGAGAGGAAAGGGGATAAAAATAAGAATTGAGATGTATTATGTGCATGTACCACTTTGCACAAGAAATGTGAGCAAGTTCAAGTAATGTACTAGTAAGGAGCATTGTCTGAAATGAAAAGGAAAATGAGAGAAAACAAATTACAAAAAATGAATGTAGTGATAGTGGTTGATTTGTTTTTCATTTTAGCTAATATGAACAGCTTTTGAAAAAATCAGTTCCTATTTTTGTATTAAAGAATTGGACTACTTTAGCTTTCTTTCATGCCCTACATTTTAAGTACACTCTAAATCAGTTGATTTCTAGAAAAGACTTGATTCTTTCCAACGAACTTTATAGGATGGTTCCTAGGCACTCTCCTGGGAAACTAGTGCTGACGTAAATCTTTAACATTTTTCTGTCTAACTTCATTGGTCCTTTCAGTATTTGTTTACAAAGGTTTCTATTTCACATCAGGATTTCCTATTACACTTTAACAATCCGATAGAGACACTGAAGACAGGGAAATAGTGGAGTAGTCAGGTAACAGACTGTGACTAAAACAAACCCAACAAGGTGAAGGAATCATAGTATACTGTTTGTAATTCTAATTTCTTTACTAACAAAATGTATATTGGGACAAAATATAATTCCTTTTTAGAATACAAAGTGAGCAATAAAATATTTCCTAAAAATAAATACTTGGATAAATATATTTAAGATTTTATTTTGTACTGAAGAAAATAAACTATTTACAGGTCAAGTACTATTTTTGCTGGATTTCTGTATATCAATTAAATGTTAATTGTATTAAGGAGTAATATCCTCCAATTACCATCTCATTTCATTGGTTAAGAAACTTGACTGCTATAAAACAATTCTAGTGTCCTGTTTTTCTACAGACCCTGGCTTATGGAGATATGAACCATGAATGGATTGGAAATGAATGGCTTCCAAGCCTGGGGTTACCTCAATACAGAAGTTACTTTATGGAATGCTTGGTTGATGCAAGAATGTTAGATCATCTAACAAAGAAAGATCTTCGTGTTCATTTAAAAATGGTGGATAGTTTCCATCGGTAGGTTTTTGCCAAATGATAATTAAAGTGAAATCATAAATATGTATTTTACTAAGACAGTAATAGATATTTAGGAGGCAGAAAATATGTGCTAACGAAAATGGCTGTGTACATTTACTTCAAAAATATTTTCAAGTAGCATTTCAGATATTCCTCCTTAATTTAGGGCAGTACCGATATAATATCCCCAAAGTTTGTGAGCATATATATACAGAATATTAGTCCCATGGAGCATAAATTTAGGTTTTGTCTGGATCTTTAGGAAATATCATGTTTGTAATTTTATAAATCTGTGTATTTACATGAAAAAATTATTTATGAACAATAAAATATTTGTAGTATCAACCCTATAAATACATGTAGTTTTAAATTATGTAATTTAAAGATGTTAGAAAAAATTTGAAGAATTCTTCTATAAGCAATATGTTTTTCCTCTTTTTTTAAATAAGTGTTTTGGAGCTTTTGCTTATTTGTATATTAATTTTCAGAAAAAAAATTTGTATGTGCTGCTAAACACATGTTGTGAAGGTACAGGTCAATAAAACACAACCTCTTTTTTTCAAATTCTGTACCATCCTCAGTATAAAGAGCACTTAAAACACTTCACCGTAAGTACTGTGTTATACCCCAGTATCTATATACTCTGCATTTCATAGCTCTAAATTCAAGATAAAGGTGTTGCCAACCCTGGTTTCTTCTGCACCAATCTTCTTGGCTTGCTCATAGCTACTTTCTGTCTGTGTTCTTGCTTCTGTGAGTGCACTTTCCTGGTGTCTTTGTCCAAAGTCCTTCTCCTTTCTGGGACCTCATTCACACTAGATCAAGGCTGATCACGGGCTTCATGTGTTTACTTCTTTAAATATAGTCACATTCTTTGGTGTCCAGTGTTAGAGCTTCAGTATATAAATTTAAAGAAGACATAATTCAACCCACAGCATCCACCTACTGCAAATTTCTCTGTGTCTCTGTCTCTGTCTGTCTCTCTGTCTGATTTTTGACTCAACATTATTCTTACTAAAGTCTTAGGAAAGAGAAATACATCCAATATGAAAATGTAGCTTGTCAGTATGTGTCTAAATTTATGTTCATTGCTACACACAAAAGTAATCAGTGATAGTAATTGATCTTTATTCTTCAAATGAAATATATTTTTTCCCTAAATTTCTTCCTATTTTTTCACTGGAGGCTTTCTATTTTTTTTTTTTTTTTTTTTTTTTTTTTTTTTTTTTTTTTTTTTTTTTTTTTTTTTTTTTTTTTTTTTTTTTTTTTTTTTTTTTTTTTTTTTTTTTTTTTTTTTTTTTTTTTTTTTTTTTTTTTTTTTCAGAACGGGGATTGAACTCGGCCCATTGTGCATCCAAGTTTGGTGCGGTACCACTTGAGCTAAATCCCCAGCCCCTGCTTTCTATTTAATAACAATAAATCTTCTAATTTCTTCTCCCTGGGTGTTTTTGGTCTTTAGTCTTTGGTCTCTGGGTCTTTGGTCTCTGGATTTTCTTTTCATGCTCTTGGCTGTGACATCTTCATTGGTTTTTCTCATTCTGAGGAGTACATAGTACCCCATATCCCATTCTTCTATAAGATTGTTGCCCTCTAAGCTTTCCGTTGTTTTCCTTCCTCCTCTGAAAAGTGTTCACTAATACTCTTTCTCCTGGTTGAATTTTACATGTGAAATGTAAGACTTCTATGAATAACCCCCTATTCTACATATATAATTTTGTTCCTTCTTACTTCCTACAGTGATTTCAACTTAGGAAAGTGCCCCTCACTGTCTTATTACCTTTGAAACTCCATCTTCATTCCTCTGTTCATGGTACTCTATTTTCCTCACTAACCTTCTCTGCTATTAGATATTTGAAGGATCTTTAAAATCAAGTTTTGCTTAATCACAATATCCTTTCCATGCATTTTCATTATCTACAGATTTCTTTTGTTTGGTTTTGTTTTGGGTTTGGGAGGTTTTTTGAAGTTTGTGTTCTTCCTTTTTTAATAAATTGAGATTATTGGCACATTTTAGGAATACATTATGATCACATTCCTCTGCTTTTTAAATACATCTATTTCTGAGATGTTGGCTATTCATGAGAGTATTTGGTTCTGTATCTAAATTATTTACTCATTTTTGCTATTATTTGCATCAGTTTGAGTATCAGTTTTCCTAGAAATTCTTTTGTCTCCATAAAAAGACTTTTAAAAATGAATAAATATTAATTTATCAGAATATTATGCAAAATAGTTCAATGGAATACAAATAGGTAAATGAAAATTACTTTCAAAACTATATTTTTCTTATATGGCGAGTAGGTTTCCTGGTTGTTTTTTTTTTTTTTTTTTTTTTCCTTTGAGACTGGATCTCGCTTTGTAGTTCAGGCTGGCTCTGAGCTCACTATGTAGCCCAGGCAAGCCTTGAACTCAGCAATCCTCCTGCCTCTGCCTCCCGAGTGCTGGGATTACAGGCCTGAGCCACCATACCTGGCACTGTGGTATGTGGTATTGATTGCTGGTGGGCGTGAGTCTCCACACCCAGCATTGTATGTGGTTACGGGGGATCAAAGTCAGGACCTTGCGTTTGTGAGGCAGTGGCTGGAACTGCTGAGCTAACCCTCCGGCCCTTTCCTGGTTTTTAAAAGCCTGCGCTTGGAACAATTAAACATTTATTTCTTTCTGAATCTGAAGAATTAAATTACAACTGCAATTTATTAAACTGAAGCCTTAAGGATTAATGCATAGCACTGCCTTTGTTTAAAAACCTTCTCTACCTGCTATTTAATTTTTATGTATTTTTTCTTTAAAAAACAGAACGAGTTTACAGTATGGAATTATGTGCTTAAAAAGATTGAATTATGACAGAAAAGAACTAGAGAGGAGACGAGAAGCAAGCCAACATGAAATCAAAGGTAACGTGGATTTTTCTCTTCATATTAGAGGCCTTTTCTTTGAGGCATCATTTTCCTTTTAGAAGCCTTTATTTACTCTTTGAAGCTAAAATGCTGTGAATGTTATAATAGTCACTAAGCTGCATGAGTATTTCTTTGCAAGTGTCATATATTTTCTTAATTATAACACAGAAATGGGTAATCTCATATTCTAGGGCAGCTGTCCTATTTGGAACAGTGTCTTCATTTTTTGAGCGGAGAGTTATTCCTTGAACCAATGAACTATACATTTTTTGAGACAGGGACTTGCTTGAGTTCAGGCTGGCCTTGAACTCATTCTGTAGCCTAGATTGTTGACAATCTTCCTGCCTCAGCCTCCTCAGTATGAGGGTTATACAGATGTACCACACTCAGTTGTGTAAGAATGTTCCCGTATAAACTCAAGCAGCCCGTGAGGGATTTGTAGCTCAGACTGATTTTAGATTGGTGAAACTACTCTGCTACTCTGTGTACAAACACGTTTCATTTGAATAAAGTGACACTCCATGCAGCAGATTTATCAAAAACTTCTATATTTAATAAGCATTATATTAATTTGGCCTTATTATGACAAAATACTTGAAACAGGCTAATTTTGTAAAGAAAATGTTTATACGCCTCAGAGTTCTGGAGGTTGAGTAACATGCCGCAGGTTCCCGCGCGGGCTCCTCCTGGGCTCCAGGACAGCGATGGGAACGTTCCCTGCTGCGTACAGTCACTGTGCTGCCGCAGGTGTCGGAGCTGGGCAAGCTAGGTGTAGCCATGTACAGCGGCCCCTTCCTGAGACCACCAAGGGCGCCATGGAAACCACCCTCATCCCAGTTCTGTGGAACAAAGGCTGTTTGCTCAGTGGACCTCATGTCCCGCTCTAGACCCCTCTCCTCGGGTGTCCTGTGATCTCCCCTGCGCAGCACACTGCAGGCCAGGCTGTCAGGACAGCTTCGGGAGGCACCGAACAGCCTCCAGCCACCTCAGCCACCTAGATATTGAGAAGCACCTTAGTACTCAGGGGGAAAAGAAATGGCCCTAAAGATTGAGATTCTGGGTTTGTTAGAGACCATTGAGTCTTTTATTATTCTTGCTGAAGGAAATAATGAATTGTTGAATATAAGATATTAACTTGTTTTTGTAAAAATCACTGATCTGCTCATGTTATTTAAAGAGAAAAGCTTGCTAAGAGAAACAAAAAAATTTAAAAACGTTTTAGATGTTACATTACTTATCTCTTATATTTTCTTTTTCTAATACCTAAAAACTGATACTTGTAAGCATTTCCTCAAATTCAGTAGGCGTTTCCACATTACTTTAACTCTTCAACTTAAGGATGAATCTCAACTTCTTTTCAAGGTTTATTTCAGGAAAGAAAATAGTATATGTTATGCACTACTCCCTCTTTTTCATTATTAAAGTTTAACATTGTTTTATTCCTTATTTACAACTACTTTTTTTGACAGCCATTGTCAGCATTCGTCATTAATGATGTTCAGAATTATTGTTATCTATGGCAGTGTTTGGACACTACATCAATTTCAGTAGACTGGGCTTGAATCTATGGGAAGTGATTATTTAAAAATATTTTTCATATATGATTGGTCAGAGAGGATTAATAAAAAAGGGACTTTTTTTGAACACTTCCTTTGACTCATTACTGAGAAGCAATAAAATGCTGTGCCATTTTCAAACTTGAGTTGTTTGACTTCACTGCATTTTGGGGCCCCGTGAAATTGTAGGTTGTTTTCAGTGCATTGTTCTGCAGTTGAATTGAAATCTGGGAGTTAATGGACCAAAGACAGACCCTAGAAGCAACTCTGTATTTAACCTAACAAAAGATGTTTTTGCTCATAAATAGATTTTACCCATGGGATCCCACTTCTAGTACCTTTGGATTTTTTTTTTTAAGATAGATTTTATTGTGCCTGGTCTCACCACATGAAAGGTTTCATGTACAGAAAAAGCTAAGAGAAGAATTACCCGTTTGGACCTACACCAAGTGTTATATTTGTGTCTGTCAATTGCTGGTTAGAGTGTAGCCCTAAGAAAAAACTGCCGTGATTCATGGTGATTACATACCAACAACACCATACGATAAGTAGCTGTGAGTAGGATCATGAATAGCCCCTATATCCTATAATTGATCTGATGACATTTACAGGAATAGCTCTCAACTGTGACTAGGAGTCGCTGTTATTATCAGAAGTGTTAATTAACCTTGACCTTAATAAACAGGTTTCTGAAGTGAAAAAGTATTGAGAGTGTACTAACATTTAATTTGTTGCTAGGGAACAGTCAACACCGAGTCCTAGTCTTTCACTGTTCAGATCACAAGGTTTCAAACAAAGCAGTATCGTCAGCCCATACGTTTTGCTGAGAATCAGATTTCCAAAAGGTTCTTATTTATAAAATGAACAAAAAGTCTGGGTTAGCACCATGTCTTCATACCATATCTGATCTCTCTTATCACAGATAAAACAATGGAACTTTTTACTGCCCTATGCTTGTGGAAATGTGATGATTATAAATGTCATCACATAAATCTACTTCTAGAAAATAACTTTCTACTTTACACACACAAAAAACAAAACTTGATCATTTTATTGTTTTTTTGAAAGTATTAACTCATTGGCTTAAAGAAAATGTAGTTAATAAAATCAAATAAACTCTTGCCCATATGTAGGTATTCTGTTTTTATTTATTTATTTTATTTTATTTCTTTTAGTTTTTTGAGACAGGGTCTCGCTTTGTAGTTCAGGCTGGTCCTGAACTCAGCCTCAAACTCACAGCAACCCTATTGCCTCTGCCTCCCGAGTGCTGAGAGTATAGGTGTGAGCTACCACACCCGGCATTGTGGTATGTGGTCCCAGAAGTCGAACTCAGGACTTTGCACGTGCCAGGCAGATGCCAGAACCACTGAGCTGAATCCTGGGTCAGTGTTGGCTTTTAAATTCAAGTGCAGTGTAATCAATAGTTAGAAACAATGCATTTGTCAATAGTAGCTAACAATGCAGAAAAAAAGCATAATACAACTCAATCCACTCACAATTTCCTGAGGGGTTAGATCTCAAATGAACATACTAATGGAATCTTAGGGGAAACCTCCAGTTCAGAGCCCACCCACTGAGATATGATAGACTTATATAAAGCACAGTTTACATGTAAAGGTCAGTAAGAAAATCTTCTGATTTACTAATGACATGAAGAAAGAAAGGGGCAAAACTGTGAGTGGCAATAAACATCCTACTTCCTGTGGAAACCCATTCCCCTTTGGGTGGGGCAGGTAATAACTGTCAGAATGAGAAGTGACCAGGGCTGTCATGCTCTTCAGAGGACACTAAACCCAAGTGAAAACTGAGGACGTGTCTTCTGAGATGAGATTATTTTAGCTGCAGTGGGAGGGTTCAACAGGGAAATATGAAACACATAAACAGATGCCTCGCCAGCACCATCCCTCAGGTGGCAGACACGGAAGGAGTACAGACTGATGACGTTCTATTTCTGACTATATTAAATATGACTAGACTTTGAATAAGAACAAAGAATAAGACCAGGCAGATCAGTATATTGCTGTTTAAGATTAGTATAGAGGATGGGCCGGAGAGTTAGCTCAGTGGTTCCGGCGCCTGCCTCGCAAGCGCAAGGTCCTGAGTTGGATCCCTGTAACCACATACAATGCTGGGCGTGGTGACTCACGCCCACCAGCAATCAATACCACATACCACAGTGTCAGGTGTGGTGGCTCACACCTGTAATCCCAGCACTTGGGAGGCAGAGGCAGGAGGATTGCTGAGTTCGAGGCTTGCCTGTGCTACATAGTGAGCTCAGGTCCAGCCTGAACTACAAAGCAAGACCCTGTCTCCAAAAAGAAAAAAACAGAACTAAGCAAAGTGGCTCAATAGTATAAGATTAGAGAAATAAAAGATCATTTTTAAAGATTTTCCCCAAGATCTGAAAACCAAATGATAAAATGACATAAAACAAATCATTAGAGATATATGGGATATCATGCACAGTTTAGTATATGTGTAATTGGAGTCTCAGAAAGACAGTTACAAGAGAATGAAGCAGTATTTAAACAGATACTAGGGGCCCAGGGATTTAGCTCAGTGGTTCTGGCATATGCCTGGCAAGCACAAGGTCCTGAGTTCGATCCCCCGGACCACATACCACAGTGCTGGGCAGAGGCAGTAGGATTTCTGTGAGTTTGAGGCTAACTTGGTGAGTTAGGCAGAGGACATCAGACAACAGCACTTGAGAAGCTATGATCTGGGAGGAAAGATAATTGCGTTGAGGTAAAGGGCACATTTGCTTCCTTTACTACTTTTTTTTTGTTGTTGTTACATAGTGAGTTCAGGGCCAGCCAGAGCTACAAAGCAAGATCCTGTCTCAAAAAACCTCAATAAATAAATAGACAAACAGGTACTAGGGGAGATTCTTTAGAAGGAAAAAAAAATAAATGAATATAGCCAGCCACAAGATACTTTGTGCTTCTTACACAAGATTAAAAAGAAAAGTAGAAGCAAAAGACACCTAGACACAGTAAAGCTGGTAAAAATTAAACTCTCCCCTCAAAATCTTGGACACTATCAGAGTAAACTCCTTACTACTGTCAAAAGACAAATGTAAGATACCTGAAGTTGCTCAGTTAAGATAACAAGACAGGACAATGGAATGATAGCCTTTCAATATTGGATCAAACTAATTATTTTTACATAAAAGTGGCCAGACTGTCATTATTAAAAGGGGAATTGATATATGTCCAAATGAACAAAATCTGAGCGAATGCTTCACCTGAAAACACAAATAGAAAAAGAAATGTTAGAATGAGTAATTTAACCAAAGGGAAATTGTAATATAAAACAAATATTTACAAAATGGAGGGGAACTTAAAGCATGTATGACTAAATTTAATAACAGTAATTAACCCAGAAAATTCCAATTGTTCATATAATTAATTATCATAACAATTCTTATTGAAAAAGCAGTAATGAGTAAATAAAAGAAATTGTTTGAAAGCCTTTGCATTATTCAGAAAATAAAATGAGTAATTTGTACTAGATTCTAATAAATCAAACCAAAAATTCAAGTATACTTAAGTGCCTGCATTATTTTACTGTTTTGTTCTCTTTTATATATTACTTCAGGTGAAAGTAAGGATCCCCTAGTCACTGGGCCATGTCTAAGTAGTGGTGAATGAACACTTGTGAGGAAGAACAGCATTAGAATCTGTTTTCCCAGGTTTGATGTGTGTGGACACAAGTAAGAAATGGCCCCACCTGGGGGTAGAAATGTTGAATTCCCAGCAGACCTCTCAGGCTGTCCTCTGAAAACTGGAAAGACTCTTATGCGGATAGCACTGTTATCAGCATAATAAGCATTCTGAAAATGACAGCTTCTTGTGGATTTACAGCAGTAAAAATTACTAGAATAGTACATACACATGAGAGAGAGAGCCAGATGCATCAGACAATAGATAAATCAGCAGGAATGTGACTTAGTGAGGTGTCTGTGGCTCATTTCAGCCGAGGGTTTTGTTATTATGCAAAGTACTGCAGCCTAAAATGATGCATCTCTTTCCCCAGATGTGTTGGTGTGGAGCAATGATCGAGTCATTCGCTGGATACAAGCAATTGGACTTAGAGAATATGCGAACAATATACTTGAAAGTGGGGTGCATGGCTCACTAATAGCCCTGGATGAGAACTTTGACTACAGCAGCTTAGCTTTATTGCTACAGATTCCAACACAGAATACCCAGGCAAGCCGCTCTATGCAGCAGTCTCACTGGGGCTTGGTCCATACCGTGGCAAACTCAACTTTAGGAAACAATGTGGTTGTATGTCCATGACTTTCAGAAATTAAATTTATTTTAAATGATATATAATAAATGTACACATTATGCAATATTTAAATCAGGTTAAATGTATTTTCCTCAAAGGTATCATTTTCTATGGTAAAACCTTGTAAATAATTCTTCTAGCACTTTTAAATGCACAGTAAATTACTTTTGTCTTCAGTGGGCCTACTGCACAGTAGCACAACAGAAATTCTTGGCCTTATTAACTATAATTTAGGATTGACTGTCGACCTTCATCTGCGTTGGCCTCCTCATATGCTCTCCAACTCTGTAACCATCATTTGACAGTCAGCTCCCATGAAATGAATTTTTTTAGAGTCCACAAATGTGTGAAATTTATCTAATATCTGTGCCTCTCACATTTCACATATTATATTTACAAATCTTAAATGAAATTAGTACAACTGCTATGGAAATCATTATGGAGATTCACCAAAAGATGAAAATTAGAATTTCTGTTTTGCCTAGTTATTTCCCTTCTAAGAATCTTCCCAAAAGAATTAAAAACAAAAACATAGTAGTGCTACGTCCATATCCATTTTTACACCACCACAATTCATAATAACTACATCTTGGAAGTGACCTATATGCCGAACAGATGAATAGATAAAGAAAAAGTAGTATTTATACACACAGTGGAGTACCACTTTGCCACAGCGAAAGAAAAGCTTGAGTCATTTGTAGGGAAATACCTTGCAATCATACTATTAAGTGAAATAAATCAGACACACAACTATATATCTCTGGTTTCTTTGATATGAAAAAACCAGATTATAAATAAAAAGTGAGCAAAAGTAGGATAGAGATAGGTATTTCTCTAATGGCAAGGCAATCAAAAGATGAGAGGAATGGGCCAGAGATATAGCTCAGTGGTTCCGGCACCTGCCTCGCAAGCGCAAGGTCCTGAGTTCAATCCCAGTAACCACATACAATACTTGAAGTGGTGACTCACGCCCACCAGCAATCAGTACCACATACCACAGTGCCGGGCGTGGTGGCTCACACCTATAGTTCCAGCACTCGGGAGGCAGAGGCAGGAGGATTGCTGAGTTTGAGGCTTGCCTGGGCTACATAGTGAGCTCAGGGCCAGCCTGAACTACAAAGTGAGACCCTGACTCAAAAAAAAAAAAAAAAGATGAGAAGGAGTGCCGCAGGGGAGAAAAGTGATGAAAAAGGAATTAAAATGCTGCATAAATGTAGCAACTTCACACAGGGAATGTAAACATTTGTGGACTAAATGTGTATTAATAAAAATAAAAAGCTCAATCTTCGTGGAAATATTTCACTGGGCTTTTAGTTTTAAGCTACAGTGCTGGATTTTCAGCTAAAACAAAATCAGCATTAAACAGGAAAGGATTTAGAGGTGATTTGATGCGGTCCAGTCTCCCAGTTGAATGCCAGATCCCCCCAAACATGGTCCCTGACCAATAGTTTTCATCTCTGTCTTTCTAAGGGAGTGTCTTTTCTAGTTGCAGGTCTGAACTATATAAAACCTTAGCACTGGGTATGTCAGGAACTCTGAAATCTGGAACTATATGAATCAATGGAGCCTCA
The DNA here is from genome assembly GCA_004025085.1 of Thryonomys swinderianus. Taxonomy (NCBI): domain Eukaryota; kingdom Metazoa; phylum Chordata; class Mammalia; order Rodentia; family Thryonomyidae; genus Thryonomys; species Thryonomys swinderianus. The sequence continues at coordinate 12,993 of PVIC010011352.1, forward strand.
CACGCATTAAAATGAAACCTCCAGCCAACATCATAGCCATAGAAATCTGATATTTAGGGGCCAGGAATTCTGAATATCTAAAGTTTCTCTGAATGATGATCACTGATCAGCTCTGAGAAACACGTGCAAACATCTGATAAAAATTCACAGTCCAGCCGGGTGTGGTGGCTCACGCCTGTAATCCCAGCACTCGGGAGGCAGAGGCAGGAGGATTGTTGAGTTCCAGGCTTGCCTGGACTACATAGTGAGCTCAGAGCCAGCTTGAACTACAAAGTGAAACCCTGTCTAAAAAAAAAAAAAAATTCACAGTCCACCTTCACACTTCATTTCGTGTTTTTTAATATTTTAAAGTTTATATAAAAATCATTTGGAAAAAAGTAAGGAAATGGAATTTAAGCTTCTTGGACTCAAGTGTTTCTGGCAAGTTATCTACTGTTCAAAAGAACTTGCCCTACATGATACTTAACACTAAAATTTACAAGGACATGAGACATGTCGTCTAAAAACTATGCACCTCCACAACTAAGAAGGTCTGCAATGTATTTTCAGATCGATGTAATCTGTATAAATTTTTAAACAAAATGTGATTTCAGTGATGGTAACTGTAATATGATATCAACAGGCCCGGCAAATACTTGAAAGGGAATACAATAACCTCTTGGCCCTGGGAACCGAACGGCGGCTGGATGAAGTAAGTCCTGACTCCACATTCGAGAGGGCTCTTTGCGAGGACAGGGAACTTATCCTTACTGCTGCGGAATACTGCTTGGAAAGTAACAATATGCTCATCCTACAGGCAGATTTTGAATTCTTCTCATGGTTGTTACTAGACACTAAATTATATTCTCTACTAAAGTTCTTGGGAAAGAGCTTTATTTATTTTCATAAATAGCCCCAGTTCCATACTTGAAAAACTGAGAAGTTATTCAAACACTTGTTTTCATGAGAAATAACTACAGTGTGAAGCAACGTTGTTTAAACATTATAAATCTGTAAAAAGTAAAATATTGATAAATGACTTTTGAATGAAGAATGTACTTCTTTCTTCAATATCATTATGACTCTTTGGGAGATTTTAGAACATTAAAGTGAACAGAATATTCCCTTTGTTTAAATGGGAAGCTTTCATGATTTTAGATATCATTATGAGTCTTCTCTAAAAATAACTGAATAACATTCTGACAGTTACAGGATGCAGAAGCTGTGCTAAGGATAAGTACTCCTATATCTAATATAGGCATATTTAAACTATTTGAAAAATATTTAAATAAAAAGCCTCCCAAATAATAAAGAGATATGAATAAACTCTGTGAGTTGATATAGTCTGTAATAGTCCTTCTGAGAGTTTTTGTGGGAGCATTTAGGATGAAGTGGAAAACACAGAGAGACAGAATCATGAGTTTAAAATTACATGTGTTTCTTGACTGTGCAGACATAACTGTTTAAAATAATTTTGTGAATGAATGTCAATTCTAAAATGGAAAATATTTCATGTTCAAATGAGCAGGGCAGAGGATCTGGCTGTTATAATCCACACTATCTTTTGTGAACTACATTGTAGAAAGGTGGGTTTTTCATTGCTACCTCCTGTTAATTTCTAATAAACCCACACTGTTTTCCAATCAGTGTAGTAATCAATTATTTTAAAAATCCAATCAATGTTTAACCAATTTTACTTTTATGAGTTGACAGTCTACTTTATTTTCAAGTCAATTTCAATGTTAGTATCATAAACAGATATAATTTTAAATACAATTATTCTTACCTATAAGTTACAAAGGTAATTTTAATAAAATCTTAAAGATCTGTCATATGAGTATATTTTAAAAGGTGAGGTGAACTTAGGCAACTGTGTAGGTAGAGTTGAGTCCTACAACCCATCCTGATAGCAAAGAACAAGGACACAGGTTTATTAAATAGAATGTGACTATCTGCCTGTAAGCATTATATCTCCTTTGTTTGTTTTTAAAAGTACAACACATTTTTTTTTTTTTTGAGACAGGGTCTCGCTTTGTAGTTCAGGCTGGCCCTGAGCTCACTATGTAGCCCAGGCAAGCCTTGAACTCAGCAATCCTCCTGTCTCCGCCTCCCAAGTGCTGGAATTACAGGCGTGAACCACCACGCCTGGCACTGGGGTGTGTGGTATTGATTGCTGGCGAGCGTGAGTCACCATGCCTAGCATTGTATGTGGTTACCGGGGATTGAACTCAGTACCTTGCGCTTGTGAGGCAGGCGCCAGAACCACTGAGCTAACCCTCCAGCCCACAACACATGATTTTATTCTTAAAACCTTGTATTCTTTGTCAATTCTTTTTTGAGTGAGCAAAAATAGCCTAATGATGTGACTGAAACCATAGTGGATTTTTTCCCTGTGCCTTTGAAGATTGCATTCAATTTGGCTGATACACTTTGGGAAGTTTTGCTGTGCTTCTATGAACTTCCATTAACAGAGTCTCTTAACTTTATCTCGTGAGCCCATTCTCCCATGACGTTCTTCCCACAGTACCCTTCCTGCAGTAACAACACTGTCTGCTGGCACAGCAGATTAGTGGGACCATCATTCTAATGCTCAGTTGATTTATTTTGAAGCCTTTGGGTTACACACCATACAAGTTATGTATCTGTACAATGTGAAGTTTTATAAAACTGAGAAATATTTATGTTTGTTGCAATAACTTCGTCAATAATCAAAAAGTCACAGTGCTGGGCGTGGTGGCTCACAGTTGTAATCCCAGCACTAGGGAGGCGGAGGCAGAGGCAGGAGGATTGCAGTGAGTTCGAGACTTGCCTGGACTACATAGTGAGCTCAGGGCCAGCCTGAACTACAAAGTGAGACCCTGTTTCAAAATAACTAAAAATAAAATTTAAAAAAGTCACAGAAGACACAGCTATGAAAATCTTTTTTATTTACAAATATTTTGCCACTCTAAGGTAATGAAAAACACAGCAATTCAAAGGAAGAACAAAGGACATATTTTGTCTATAAAAGGACTGCCAAGTCTAAACAAAATGTAAATCCTGATTAAAGAATTTTTAAAATGTACATAAACAATTATGCAAAAATGATTTTTCTTAAGGAAACATGTCATTTAATACATTGGCCTCATATGAAGAATACCTTATACTGTATTAATTTATGAAAATAATAATTCAGTCAAACATTAGCAGATTGTTCTGTATTTCAAAATGAAATCAAATGAGTTAGCAGAGTAAATAATACATGTTTAGGTGTAAGTCTTAGGACATATAATCTTTTCCTAAATAAGAAAGATATGATCTTAGAAGATAATATCTATATAGAAAGCTTAATAGTTTACTTAGAATTATACAAAAATATTATTGGGTAAATATTAAATTATATATTAATGCCTATCAATTCAAAGGAAAATAATTGTGTATCTTGTGTATATGGAAAGGGAAGAGATTATTTCATTAACAGAACCAGCAACTAGGATTGTATGATTAGCCCAAGTTACATTATGATTTTAGTGGGACCATATGAGCACATACTTATTCTAAGACAAGTGTCCAGCCTGCAAAGGGTTCTCAAAAAATTACAAGTCAATTCTGCAGTGCCTCAAATCTAACAAATCAAAAGTTTAGAGAATCTTACATAGATTATAGACTATAGTATCTTAAATTAATAAGGTTGTCTCAAACACAGATTTCCATATATGTATGTATGTATGCATGTATATATATATATGTGTATGTATGTATACACACACATATATCTTGCATATACAAAAGTCAAACTTTCTAAGTGTATGAGTCAAATATAGTTGACCCAACAGCTGATTCAATAAAGTTAACATCTCATACCATACAATAAGTCTGCATTAAATGTTACAAAAGGATAACTGATCTTCCTTCTGGAAAAACACTTCAGAATTTTATTTCAGGTTTTCAAAGATGTTTAAAGATGTCATATTTTAGATAGGAAATCATGTAATCAGTTGTATACAACATTTATATTGCTGGTCTCCTACCTTTTCCTTTTGGAATCCATAGAACTCTTGAGATGAAACATTATGTTCCATATGTGTGCTTGGTACTGAATGTAAATTATCTATTACATGCTTCGAAGCACACAACTTTATGCACCTGGACTACTTTACTTTTTTTCCCTACATCAAACTATAACTCTGTGTCACCAGAGTGATGACAAGAATTTCCGACGTGGATCCACCTGGAGAAGGCAATTTCCTCCTCGTGAAGTCCACGGGATCAGCATGATGCCTGGGTCCTCAGAAACATTACCAGCGGGATTTAGATTAACCACAACATCAGGGCAGTCGAGGAAAATGACAACAGATGGTACAGTAGTTTTACATTTTTGATTATACAACAAAGAGCTCATTTAGCAAAAGCTAGTATAATTCTCGGACCTTGCATAGCCCTGGAATTGATCCTTTCTTGAGTTGGTTTGCTCTGCTTGAATTTTTACTTTGCTTTCATCAAAAGCCAGACCTCTTTGTAAATTGCTGATGCATGAACTCATTGCCTTTGATTCTCATTTTCAATATAATGTATAATATCCTAAAAAGAACAGTTCTGGCTAATGTCCACAGCTAAGAAGAACAATAGACTCTGCATGATTAGTGTTTTTATTTTGTCTTTCATTCCCAAGGTAAATAATTTAAGGTAGTTTGAATTTATATTAAAGTTTCATAGCACATGGAAATTAACCCACCAACCCTTTATATATCTAAATATTGGAAATTTTATGTACAGTCTTAGAAATTCATACTCATCAGACATTTTTACCTCTGAACAAAACAAAAAGCCTTAAGTAAACAAGCACAGTCATAAGAAGAAAACTAAGCACACATTAAAAACAACTGCAATTCCTTAACTAGTATTTCCTTCTGTGGTCGTTAGATTTGTGTTAAGTACTTCACAAAAGAAAACAGCTATTCTGGAGAGACAGTTTTGAAATAATATACAAAATTATTTGTTGTAAAGTATTAAGGAAAAATGGACTCTTTCATTAAGACAATCACTTAGAATGATTCTTTCCAAGTTTATTGTTATTACGATTCTTAAAATTATTTTCAACATATTATCATCTTTGATCTCCATATCTTGTATCTTTTAACACTATGGAACATCTTAGCAAAATTCATGAGGATTATAATATGATTAAAAATAGTGCAGAAGTTCTTCAGTCCTTGGAGGAAAAACAATTCACACTGAGCTCTGTAAGAGCAATCTTTTCAAGGCAAGAAGCGGCACCTGGAGAACTCTCTCATTACAGATTTCAACCAAAGGGTGATAAACAACTCAGGCTCAGCTGAATCACACTGGGGAAACTTTTTTCTTAGTCACGGTGTCTAGAGAAGAGAAATCTGTGAGTGGCTTATGTCTGAGAGAAAGACTGTCTCGTAATATAGTCAGCATCCCTTTATGCAAAGGAAATAGATCCTTCTCATCTGAAATCTTGTGCTCCATCATCCAAGAACTTCAAGCCCTTTTCTCCATTTGCAGTTGCTCCATCAAGACTGCAGAGGTTAGACAACTCCACTGTTCGCACATACTCATGTTGACAAGCCACTCAAAGGAGGCAGCACTGCCCTGCTGTGAGTAGTTTCCCTTTGGCTGACAAACATCAAGCCAACAACAGCAAAAAATGGAACTACATAGACTAGTAAATATACATTATGCCCCTTGGTATGGCCTAGCAATATGGAGGTGAGATGAGCCTTTGGAACTGATAGAGGGGGGTAATAACCTGTATATTTTAACTCCGTCTGTTATTTCCTATCATCACTGGTCTGCTGTGGTAGAAGGTCTGGCTGTTTAAGGCCTGTTACTCAATTATTACACATAAATGGGTTGTTGGCATACCGTTTTCTATTTCACAGCATTTCGTACCGACGACCACGGCATTTTATTAACAAGAGTTGGGCACTCAGAGGATCATATACTTTTAAGTGACTGTTTTAAGTAAGGAAACCAAAGTAGATGTGTAATGATTTAAATCTGTTCAGAATCAAATAGTGACAGTGACAATAAAATGATGTAGAACTTGATTCTTATTGACAAGAAAAGCAGAAACTGAAAATTTTGAACTTTCAGTATGTTGTTTATCAAAGAAACATTTTTGTGGAAAAAGTATGAATTTTATGTATCTGAGAAATGAAAACCATAAAATTACCTTATAAAAATGAAGGATAGGAACAGCACAACATATTATGATGAGATGAGATTTGTATTTAGAGAAATATTAGCTGATGGAAGCTACTCCTAAATCTATATAAAGAAATTTTATTGAAATGTCTTATAAGGAAAATTACACTTCCCTAGATTCATAAATACCAAAGGTTCAATAATTATTTGAACATAAAACTATGTTTTGTATAATATTGTAGCATTTTTTTCAATGAACTGATGCTCTGGAAAAAAAAAATTATTTTTCGGTACCAGCGATCGAACTCAGGCCCTTGTGCGCCCAAGGTCTGTGTGGTACCTCTTGAGCTAAATCCCCAGAACTTGAAAAATATTTTTAAGGTATTATTGAGAACCAAACATATACACAGGGACTGGAGGAAGCATCAGTAATCGAGGGAGAAACAGCTCACTTTATGCTGTTTGTTCTTTGACTAAAACGACAAGTCCTGTGATTTGTTGTTGGTCTTTGGTCCTCACATATGTTGCCTTATTTGGGTCACTATTTGAAACTGATAAAACAAAAAGCATTTAGATACACGATGTAATTTCAAAAAGTAAACCCCTAACATTAAAATTTAATTACAATATGCAATTTGGGCATCCAATTAGGCACGATGTAAAGAAGATAATAACCTGTCCAAATAAGAGCCTTTCCAAGTACCATGTATAGTAGATTCTACACAGAACATAATACTTCACTAATTTACAAGTGACTTTAATATGTTCAGTAGTGCTTGCTTCTTAGCTTTTGACTGATGGGTAGAAATCTTCTTTAACTACTTGCAATCTGTTTCTTATGCATGGCATTCTAGTTCATATTTCCCAGCTTTTACTATTAAGTAGAGGTTGATATTTATTTATTAAAAATAAATCTAAAAAATTAGTTCTTATGTGTTCCAAAACTAGCACTTACTATGTTAGGAAACATAGTTCAGAACATGCTATCTACTCTTTATATTTGTTTAAAAGTTCAGTTTCTTTGAACTTTTCCTAAGTATACTATGGCCGGACCGATTTTGTAACACCATACCACTGACACAGAGCCTTTGAAATAGATTATATATTATTGAAATGACTGTTAAAGTGAAACAAAACTGTCTTTAAAAGCTGTAAAATATATGAACTAGAATATAAATTTACTCCATCGAATTGGACAACTCAACCCAATTTATTAATTAGCAAGCTGTATAATTTTCAGAAGGCATGCTGACATTTCGTGTGACTACTTTTGTTCATATTATTCCCATACTTTACCCAAAGTCAAGCAAATCCTGTTATATATTTAGCACAAAAGAGAGAAGGACAAATGTCACTTATGTGCCCCATGGCTAGATCCTAGGTGATTTTCTTTCCCTTCCTTTTTAGAACAGAGGTAGGTAGGCTTCGTGGAAATGCAGCAGAAAGTAGAGGGGTAGGATTTCCCAGGCAGGGACATTTGGTGAACTAATGCTGTCCATTACATATTTTAGATGTCACCTTTTCAGTCTACTCTACCTAAAGTGCACTACCACCTAAGAGGACAAGCGATGAAAACCTTGTGAAGACCGAAATCGAAGGAAATAATAAGTAATGGTTTATTAAAAGCTAAAAATGTGATTGGGGGGGGATCAGATACTACGCTTGATTAGTTTACTAAAATTGTAATAAAATGCTTACACCATTTGAATAACAAGCATCATCCACATCATAAATTCTGTACAACAGATGCTTTTATGAAATGGAGCCACTTGTTTTTTCATGTTGTAATATACTAGGCATTTATGTATTACTGTGTATTTCTTTTTAAATGTGTAAGTCTTATGTAAATGGATATAAATATGATTTTTTAAAAAATAAAATCTATGGTTAATGGAGTCTTGAGTGCAAACATTTGACAATTCCAAGTACTGTTTGTATTTTGCCATTTCACCATTTTTACAGTTTTTGAATTGTAGCAGTCAAATCAGTGTTTCCTTGAAGCGTGTTTCATGCTTCAATATGTTCCTCCTTTGAGTCTGTCTGTATTTAAAGCTGAACACCTGCCTCTGATCATGTAAAAAAAAATGATTTAACCCGGAACTGGAGCCAAAAATGACCTCTAAAGGCAATCAGGGATGTCCTTTATCTTTAGAAATAGCACTGTGATGGCTCGATCTCCTTTTCAACACAAAACAAAGCCAACCTGTTTACAAGAGTCATAAGCAATGATTTAAAAAATTTATATTAAAATATATCATCTTCTCTTGTTACCTGTGGACCAAGAAAAAGAAAACTTCTTTACTAAGAACCACATGTTCATTCAAATACCTTGAACCACCAGCCAACACTGGACAGTGAAGTCAACCACTGCAGAATCTGAGGCTCGTTTTCACTGGAAAAATCACAACCCCAGAAATCCCTTCCCTTTTCCCATATAAAGGGCATTAGCCAGACTGATGTTTAACGTTATGAGCTTTCATCCGAGATGGCCTTGTGGAACTTCCCTGAAGTCAGTTTTATCAGAGGAATTAAATGAAAGACAGAATGATTACATATATAGTGTCTAAAAAGTATAGATGAGTAATATCTTCCCTGTGGCTTTATTTGGTGGTGTTACTGTTGTTTATTCTTTGTTTATATGGGAGATTTCAAAGTAAAACCTATTTAATAATGCCACTTATCTAACTGCTGATTTTCTGCTGCTTGGTCTTATGAAGCGCAAAACCTGTCATTAGTTAATTTCTTTTTTTTTTTTGTATTTTAATTTGCTATGTTTGCATGTGCATTACATTTGTTTTGATGTCTGTTTTTATTTAACAGATTCAGTCAAAAGGTAATGATAACAGAAACCCTTTCCACTGTCAATAAAACAATACTTCCAGTTCTCTGTTTAAGTTTTGTTTCTAGTGATATAACATTTGCCTATTGAACTACGAAGAAAACCATTCTTTGACGCTCAAAATCTAACATTTCACTTCAAAAACATAGTTGGCCACAAGAGGGAGTACTAAACTAGCTGATGGAACTGATTTTAAATTTTTCTTCAATGTTGCTTGGGCAGATACAGTGGGAAAGTGCTTCATAAACTCACCTGAAAATGGGTATTTCAATTCAAAGGAACAAAACATAATACTGAAACTATAATATTAAAATTCTACCAATAGATTTGTCTTTATTTTCATACCACTGCATTAGCTTTCCATCACTGTCATGACGTTATCTGTGATGATTAGTTTATAAAGACGAAAGGGTTGTTTTGACTCAGAGTTTTGGAGCTTCGAATCAAAGATGAAGTAGATCAATTGCTTTGCGCCTCTGTCAGCAGAGGCAGAATGAGCATGCAGAAGGCAGATCGTGTATCTCATGGCTAAGAACTCAGGGAGAGAAAAGGGGTGCTGCCCTATAATTCACTGGGAAGACTTCTCTCCCAGTGACTTTACCTCCTCCCACAGAGCTCCTCCTTCTACAGGCCCACAGCACCTTCCACGACTAGTACCTGGGGACCAAGCCTTTAACAGTACGGCCTGGGAGACAGGAAATAAACTGTAGAAACCACACAGTTACTAAAGTCAGTCTGTTTTAGGGCCAGAGATGTAGCTCAGTGGTTCTGGCATCTGCCTAGCAAGCACAAGGTCCTGAGTTCGACCCCCAGAAACCACATACAATACCGGCTGTGATGGCTCATGCCCACCAGCCATCAGTACCATATACCACAGTGCCAGGTGTAGTGGCTCATGCCTGTAATCCCAGCACTCAGGAGGCAGAGGCAGGAGGATTGCTGAGTTCGAGGCTTGCCTGGGCTACATAGTGAGCTCAGCGCCAGCCTGATCTAAAGTCAGTCTCTTTTAGTGATGACATAAATAAGATAAATCATTTGGAACAGACTGTAACATGTAGTGATAAAAAGGATTCAGCTATCTCCTTGAGAAAAGCATAAAATGTGTTTTAAAGGAAATTTCTCCCAGGTTCTAAAATCTATATTGAGTACTGAGTTCAAGATCTCAGTATTTTTCCTTTTTTCGCTCGTTATGAACTGTGACAGTTTTAGTGATCAGATCTTGACTCTTCAATAATTTTAGATAACTAAAATGGCTTTTAAAATTGTAAAGTACATTTAATTTGCACACATTTAACATGTATACAAGAGAAAAATGATTAATTGGAAAATACCTTCCACAGATATTTTAATTTTTTAAAAATCCTTTAATTTTTTTTTTTTTTTTTGGTGGTACCAGGGGTTGAACTCCAGTCGTGTGTGTCTCCAGTCCAAGGCCGGCACAGTACCACTTGAACTAAATTCCCAGTCCCCTGAAATTACTCTTTTTTTTTCATCTTCTTGATGTCTTACAGTAAAAAATATCATGAAAATACCAAAAGCAATCAGAATTTATTTTGGCAATCATAATGACTGCATGCTTTAGTGACATTATAATATTGCATTAAAAGATACATTTCAAAATATTTTAGATACTATTTAGGGAAAACGATTTATAGTGAGTATTAAAAGAGAAATTTTTATTTATTTTATTCCCATTTTACTTATCATCTGATGATTGAGTGGCCTTTATTGACCCCTTTTAAGTCATATAAGAGTAACAATACTTTCACCTTGAGAAAGAGATAAATTTCTTCAAACAAGGAATTGAATATTGAATTCAAGATCCATGTAGAAAAAAATAAGAAAATACACTTTAATGTTAAAACATTAAAATAGTTTATTTGTAAGTACTACAGTTCTGAAAATAGATAAAATGTACTTTAAAAAAAGATATTTCAAGAAAACCAACTGTTTCAAATTATACGGCCTCTCTCTAGTTGGATTAATTCAGCCCACTAAAATAATTAAACATGAATGTATTTTTTCAGGTACAGCCATCAAGAAGGCAGGTTAAACAAATAGGAACACACTTTGAAAAACCATTTCTTTTGTTGCCAACCGCCAAAGAGAGTTAATATTTTCATAATGTTTCACACAGCTTGTAAATAATTTGAGACAGAAACAAGTAAATTTATAATTGCTCAGTCACAAATATTTCATTTAACCAAACTATTATGTTAGGACAGTGTTTTCTTGATCATAATATTTTTAAATGACTAAAAGATTGAGAAACACTTCGGGAATTTTCAAAGATTCAGTGGACATAGTACACATTTGGGGGGTAATTTTTTTTTTTTTTTTTTTGCGGTACCAGGGATCAAACTGGGCCCCTTATGCTTGCAAGGTAGGAGTGGTACCACTTGGGCTAAATCCCTGACTGTATTTTTTGATAACTGATGCATGTAGAACTGTATATAAGCCAAACACTTAACTATTTAGTTACTCTAGTTATTCAGTATATTACCATAAGCTTGTTGAAGACTACTTTTAAATTTCTATTAAAATACCTTCCTAATTTCATAGAAGTTTAAATGTTAAGATATATACTGGACATAATTCTTGCATGTGCCATTATTTGTATAAGAATTATACCTTTCAAAAAATAACTACGAGTTTTTGGCTTCTCTTGGAAACCCAAGGCTCTTGGAGCAGGATACTGTTACACTCTCTCCCGGAAGCAGGTGGGCTCCCCTTTGATGGCACAGGTGCTCCCCGCTTCTCTGTTCCCTGTTGACCTGAAGTACAGGCCAAGTGGCTCGAACTCATTGCAGTGGTCACTGATAATACACGAGCTACCCAGGAAGTCCCTTCCTCTGCAGCCTACATCACACCCTTTGCCTTTTTTCTGTAAGAGCTTTCGTTGCCACTCCGCTTCGTGTGTGCGTTACATGCTTCACATAGTAGCACAGCCAGAATCATTGAGAAGCGCACTAAGAACCTGAGTCAAAAGTAGGAGCTCCTGGGAGCCTTCTTCTCCCAAAACACAAAGATTGAGTTGAGCAGTCTTTAGGTCCTCTGCCAGATATGTGGTTGCCCTCGTCCAGTAGGCAGAGCTAGAACCCTGGCCTCCTGCCTTCCCTCAAGAAACGAATCCTCATGGGTATCCCTTCCCGGACAAAAGCTTCATCTGTCTAGATGATTACCTGCATTTCCCCATTTTAACTATTTCACTTAGAACATGGCAGGCATCTAAAGAATCTTGGGAATATTCAGTTTCTGCAAGAGAAATTTTCATTACTTTTTACACTGAATTATGTTTTGAATTTCATCAGAAAATGCTTTTAAGAACCACATTCAATTACAGTACGTTTTCAGGGGGAATAATTTGTAAAAATCATAAAATGGATACATTTTTCTTAAAGCCCTGGACAACTTATAATGAGCCATGCTACAGACAACTGTAAACCACACAGTCAGATCAAATCAGACAGGTTCTTCTACTAGTCTTCATTAGAATGGCTTCTTGGAAATTTTATATTTCACATTTCCATGGCAAGTAATTTCTCTGTACATTTTTATTTCTGAGAAGTAACACAAATGATTGAATTTCAACTACAAAATTTATTCAAAGCAACTCATAGTAGAAGCAGAAATCATGATGCCTTTTTCAGCACTTCTTCTATGTGCCCAAAAATGCTGGGGTCTTCAATTGTGGGAGTCACCTGGAAAGAAGTACAGCGTCATATGAACATCCCTCCACACCTGTTACAGTAAATGCAATGTAATCTTCCACACTGTCTTAAAAGACTCTATAAAATATACAAAATGGAATTTTGGACCTATTGTTTAAAAATACATTTATAGTCTTCCAAAGCAATAACTAAGTGGCTTAGTGAATAAAATCACTGGTCACAGAAGGTACTTCAGTTTCTTTTAGGAGTCCTTTTACATATTCCTGTAGAGTTCTTTTCTTTTGGGGGTATGTAATTGCTCATATAAGCATTCTTTCCTGTGACATTACTCTTTATTGGATGTTATTGACTAAAATGTATACATCTGTACACAGAGGGTGTCCTTACAGTCTATGCTTGAATCGCTCTAAAATTTCCTAACGCGATTTCACTCAAAACAATAGACATAACACATCAATTAGAACATTTTAAACATTTGTTGTAAGCCTCAAATATTTTCTTATTCACTAATAGTCATTAGTGACTACAATGAAAGTGTACCTTTACATCAACAAGATTAAATCTCTATAACTATATTTGAATTCAGTTAACAAATTACTAACCATTAAGAATATTTCCACAAACAGGTTCTTTTTGGGGAGGGAACCAGGACCAGGGATCGAATTCACAAGCTTGTGTTTGCAAGGCAGAAGCAGCACCTCTGAGCTAATCTTTCACCAACACACTGGTTCTTATAATCAGAAAATATGGTTTTAACTGATTTGCCTTTGAAAAAAAGGCCTTATTGTACAGAGAGGGGCTATGCAATTTTTCTCTTATATAAAAAAAGCACACAAGTATGCATCTGATAGGGACATAATTTATGCTTGAGAACCATTTGAAGAATTGTGTTGAACCCAAGGAAATGGGGAAAAGCATTTCAGAACTCGGCATGAAATAGCCTTGGTAACTTACCTTATATGGCTTGCCGTTCACTAAGGCAGATAGAGTAGATCGAGGAATTTTGCCAGATCTGGTTTTGGGCAACTGTTTCACAAATACTGCATTTCGAAAAGCAGCCACAGGGCCAATGCTCTGTCTAACATGTTTCACAATCTCTTCCAAGATTTGTTCCTCTGTTGCATTTATTCCTAGAGAGGAAGTTGAAACGGTAAGCAATGAATCAACCTGACTTAATCACTCAGGCTGGAGCAGGAAGGACAAAGGTGTCTCACCCTTCTTCAGCACACAGATTGCTAAAGGGACGTGACCTTTCAAAGGATCTTCCTTGCCAACCACAGCACAGTCTTCAATGGCACCATGGGAAAGAATGGACTGTAACAAGAAAAGGCACTTAATGCATATATAAACTTAACACAGATAAAAGAAAATATCAGAGCATATAACAATCCATTGCCACCTGCCTGACAATTCAATACTAACTCACTTAATTACTACTGAGGAGAAAGATTAGGATCCCGATGGCACTCACAAAGATTGACGGTATTAAGATAAATAGAATACCTGGAAAGAATGGAAATTATTTCTTCATCTTATATGTTCACTAGTAAATTCAGAGAACATGTTCTAACGGTTATCGCATCCAATTGCTACCAAGCAGTCGACCATATTTCGCCAGTAGCGCTGGCTGGTTTCAGAGGAACTCCAGTTAGTCCCCAGGGACGCGCAGGAGGACACACATCGCATCTAGTGATCGGCTCCCCGGATGGCCTGCCATCTAGGGAGAATCCGCCAAGACTCGAAAGAAGAGGCTTCAGGGACGAGGTCGCGACATCACAATGTCACCACTTCGTATCGCCCACCTTCAACCCTCAAGGCCTCAGAGAGTAAAGCTTCTATCCCTCTGGAGTCATTAGAACTCACGGATTTGAAAATTCGTATAAAATATAGATGCCTTTTAAAAATTTAAAAAACTTTTAAAAACTTCTGCTGTGATGGAACTTTTTAAAAATACATGTTCAAAAAGCCCTCTGCTTGAGAAGTTAATATATATTTCAGTGATTCCAAGGGCCTAACGCCTAGTGTGAGTAGCGAACAAACTTTGATTCCAACAGCACATTTACCAGTCCTTTTTCTTCTGTTCACTCTTGCAACAGATACTTACTAAAGGCTTCCACTGGAACAATCCTGAGCTCTATATTGAGCTTACTTGTGAACAAAAATAGGCAGAGTATTGTCGTACCATGTTAACATTCTGTTAATGAAGACAGATCTAGCACTAATAAATTACCTTGAAATTTTCATTTCTATGAATGGTTAATTTTAACAGTAGTAAGAGCTCTGAGGAAATGACTTAGGTTCTTTATATGCAAGCTATAGCAAAATCTATCATTTCCCAGAAGGATATACACATCAAAGAAGTCTCCGCTTAGCGAACGGCAATGAGCCCATCTTGAGAATAAAGAGGTATTGATTAGGCATAGGAAGGAGGGTGGAGCCAAAGCTAGTAGAGAAACAACAGCATGAGCAGCGTTCAGGACTCTATGAAGGAGACTAGCGTGTCTGGAAATTAGGGGAGGGGAAAGGGGCAATGATCAAGTTTCAGAGGTCAGGAGGGTGTGCCAATCACTGTTCCGGGGACTGCAAGGGGAGCAAGGCGTTTCCAGGAGTGGAGGGGAGGGACGCAGAGGCAGCATTCACGGAGAGGCTTTTAGTGGAGTTCCAGAGTCACAGCACACGAGCAGGAGGCAGCCCTCGCTTCCTCCCCTCCCCTTCCTGCAGCTGCAGGGACGTGCACGGCTCTCACACTCAGTGGGCTCACACCGGCACGCCACCTTCAGCCCTGTCCTTGGCTCACACTGTGATTCACACTTGCTCTACATTCTGTGGCGTCTCACACACAGGTAAGACGTGTCTCCATCGTTATGACGTTTCACATAGTAGTTTTATTATGATGAAGTCCTCCGTGTTCTGCCTATTTGACCTCCCTTTCCCTGAGCCCCTGGAAAAGCTAATCCTTTTGCTGTCTCCAAGGTGCCTTCGCATAATTTCATTTAGATAGAATCATATACAGACTTTTCAATCCACTTTCTTTTTTGACATTGGGGTGGATTTTGAAAAACCACTTTAACGTTAGATTTCAGTGTTGAGAGCACACAGGGAATTTTTTGTTGCTAGACATCACAGTTTATGCAAGAAAGTCACCCCAAAAAACTGCTGTAATGGACTATGTTTATGGGAGAGATCATAATGACTTCAGTTTCTTTAGAAGAAAAATGGACAAAATATGTTGGCAAATTGAATATGGAGCATGGATGAGGTGAAGATAGTCTAAGCTTATTGGGTGGTGGCATGATTTTGTAAACCATAAAAGATTAGTGAGGACTAGGTTTAGGAGGAATGACCAAATATTATGATATATTATTGTCTTGAAGATATTTCATTTAAGAGGTGCATGTAAGGCATCCAGGGGGAAGCAGTTGGGTACAGGGATCTGAAAAGAGGCTCAATCTCAGACCACATGTAAATGGTTTTCTTGTAGAAAGGATAATGGAAGCTACAGGTATAAGTGAGATTAAGGAGAAAGAAGAAGAAAATATCAAAAGTCATAGGAATTCCAAGATGTAATGGTCATATGGAAAAGAAGCAGCAGGGCCAGAGATTGAGCTCAGTGGCTCCAGCGCCTGCCTAGTAAGTGCAAGGTCCTGGGTTTGATGTCCGGTAACCACATATCACAATGTTGGGCGTGGTGGCTCATGCCTGTAATCGCAGCACTGGGGAGGCAGAGGCAGGAGGACTGCTGAGTTCAAGGCTTGCCTGGGCTCCATAGTGAGCTCAAGGGCAGCCTGAACTATCAAGCCAGACCCTGTTTCAAAAAAAAAAAAAAAAAAAAAAAAAAAAAAAAAAAAAAAAGAAAAGAAAAGAAAAAGAAGCAGCAAACAGTAAAATTAAAAAGACAGCCAAATAAATTGGAGGTGGAAAAAGTAGAAACTAAGATAATGGTAAACTCTCAAACTTTTCAGGATTTTTCTTTCATTAAATCATGTTAAAAATGAAACTTTTCTTCTTTGAACTCCTGGAAGACTTGATGAACTACTTACTGTACTAGATTTTTTAGTAAAATAAATAGCAATAATCAATCACAACCTCACCATATCCCTACTTACACATTCTGTATTCACAGCATTACTTGTACACAACAGTAACTCTATACACAGGAAGCATTCAGTTTGAAGTGTTGAATTAAAAAGGTTTTTATCCACACAGATTTGGACTTCTATGGTGCTAAGGAGAGTACATATTATATAAATTATTCCTGTAGTACATTTGAACTTATTGCAGATATAAAGCTATTAATTCTTTCTTTACAACTGTCTAAAAAGCTCCTACTGAATACATATTATACAGACTACCCACACTGTATTCTACTACAGAGACAGGGCTCCCAGTTATAGTCTAATTTTAAAGATCCATATCCTGAGACTAGCAAAACAAATCGCACTGCCACATATTTATTTTGGTAGTTAGCTACAGTCAGTTACCAGTCATGAAAAAAAAAATATTTTGTCCACAGCAAAAGAGATACACATGATAGGCAAGACCCTGTAATTATGACTATTTCCTTAATGAGTAAGGAATGACTATTTTAACTGGGGAACTAGACTTTTAATTGTTAAAAAAAAGTTATTAAAGTGTGTACCAGTGCCAGAAGTCTCTGTACTTGAGTTTTTTAAAATGATAAATTATCTGTTCAAATCACTCAAAAGATACCAATCATACAAATATTTTATCATCTAGTCGGTATAACTACAATTTTAACTAAACTGAATGTCAAATCTTCTAGTTTGTCACTCTTAAACTTTGTTATCATAATTTCTCCATGTTATGATCTTTAACATTAGTCCCTTCAGAAGTGGATGGGAAAATGCATATATATAGATATATATCTATCTATCATCTATCTATCTATCTATCTATCTATCTATCATCTATCTATCTATCTATATGGCAGAATACATCGCACAGTTGCCTATGGTATCAAAGCTTCCTGTTTTGCTTACTCATATAAATTCTTAAAACTGTATGAAAAATACCATTTTTCAAAAATCTGTGTCATCTCTTAATAAGGTTCATTAGCATTGTAGATAAAATATTATATCATTCTATCAGTTGATTAGATGTCATGAAGCAAGGGAAAGAGCTTTCTACCTTAGCCTCACCAATAAAATTAGCACACCAAATGAATTTTAACAATTGAATCCTTGAAAAAGAATGCATCAAAATATGCTCTGCCAATATGTGAGGGACAGAAGCCCAGAGAACGTCCTATGGGAAGAATAGTCAAAGCCACTCTCATGCAAAATCTCCACTGTGAGCTGGCATTTAAGAACCTGAGAAATGGATACATCTTCAAAGGCCATTGTCACACCACAAATGGGTGAATCCATGCAACAGAATAGGCCTGGTGAATGTCTGTCATTTGTTGTTTCTGAGCTATGGCCATTTTTGTAAAAAATGTAATGGGTTTATAGGGTTTTGAGGCTTCAGTGGGTTAAACAATACAAGTTTTCAAATGTACTTTTAACAATCTTAATTTTAGAAGTGTTATTTTAAATTAAGCATCTTCACAAAAACACTAGGAATCATTCCGACATTCATATAGTCTAAGAAATTGTCAGAGTGATTCCATGCCTTTGTCAATCAATATTTATATAGATACTCAGGAAATATCCAGCAAGTTTGCAACTATTTAAATCCAGTAGTCATTTGATACAGAGTGGAACTGAAATTGCAAAGTGTCTTTGATGGATACACAGTCACTTTATGCATATGTGTTCATTTTCAAAGAGACCATTCCTAAAATAAGGAACAAAATATTTAATGTGGAAAACAGTACAGTCTTGTTCAGACCAAATTTCTGAAGAGCAAGTTATAGGCAATATAGATATTGCCCTAGGTACTACATGAAATATTTTAACACCAGATTCCCCCATTCTTAAGGATATTAGTAGGGTTATTTAGCAACTGACAGTTAAACCATTAAGTGAAAAAATGGAATTTGGAAGCCCAACTCCTTGTGTAGATACCTTTGTAATGAATGTCCTGTCCGCAGCAGTGAAAGACAACAGAGCAGGAGGGATCGCATTTGTTCCTGCTAATTTTGGCTCGCAAGGCCCCACTGAGCAGAATTCAGACTCAGTTTTCTTAAGAACTCCTTGAACTTCCACCCAAGTTTCCCAAGTGTCTTGCTGGTTACCAAGCTTTCAAAGATCAGTCAACTGTTGAAACAGATCTTATTACTCCAGAGTTACAGAAAGCCCTCGCTTGTGTTGGGAGCCACAGGAATCACATTCTCTTAAATTTATAAAAGCTATGCTAGAGCTTACTTTTTTTTTAAAGGGTAAGAACAGGAAAGAACACATATTTTTCATGTAATAATTTTAATCATATATGTGTGTGGTTTAGTATTTTTTATTTAATGCTATATAATTTCTTTTTTTACTTGGGGAAACCACAAAAGGATAGTCATTTTCAACAAATATAAAAATCAATTTTAATTAATTTTTCTGTACAACTGAAATTTTAAGGAATTAAAATCCTCAATTCATATTCCAAAAAACTAAAGAGGAATACATAATGTACCATAGAGAACACTAGCAATTAAATACAAAATTTTGAACCATTAATGAAAGCTGGATCTATCATCAGTGTAAGCATTTCAGGAACATACTGAACATTAGTTTGCTGAGCAATTTTATGAGAAGCTCGATACAACAGACTCCAAAATTTGAGACATGAATTGACACCAGACATGAATTGACATTAAATTTGTTGTATTCAGTAAAGAGTTAATCACTTACTTTATATATAAAAAAGACAAGTTAAAGAGTGAGAGACTAAGCAATGTCCTGTTATGTGTTATTCATACTTTTAAACCTAGCAAAAATTGTTCTTACATGAAAATAATCCTGGCACACCTTCTTTATTTTTCCAATTTAATTTCCTATCTTCAGCCTGTCTCACGTCTGATGTTTCATACAATGAGAAGGATGTCAGTAGAAGCACATGAAGGTACAGAATAAATTTGAATAAGTTGGCACTTCTTTTTATTCTAAAACTAAAATAAAGAAACTAAGGTTTTTGACTGATAGGAAGAGCTGTGCATATATAATCTTCATATTTTGATTAGCTGAGCCTGCCAGAAATGCAGATGAATGTTGAGGTAATCTTCTAGAAGCAAGAAATTAAAAGTTCGCACAACCAGAACTACATTTTGCCAACACAGAAAAATCCATGAAGCATAAATTTTAATTTAATGTAATCACAAAACACAGTTACTTAAAAACAAGATAATACTGTCATAATAGCGCACCGAAATCACATGTTCTGAAACAATTTATTAAATTCTCTTTTTCACTCAATAAAAGTTCACATTGCTGCCCCCACACATACACATGCTCATGCATGCACACGAGCGTGCGCATGAGTGAGCACACACGCACACACACACACACGCACACACGGCTAAAAACAGTAAGAACAAAGCTGCTAAATGTGGCCTTCCAAGAAAGTGACTATTAACAGAGAGAATGATGACTAGAGCTTTGGCATCTGGATTCTCTGATCTCACTAATTTGTTAATTTTGACATTTTACTTCTTTTCCCCTTTCATCATTTTGTAGCTTGTTTGCTCCGTTCAGTTTAAAAACTATTGCAGGATTTTGTTTTGGGGAAGATGGAGTAACTAGTTCCACCTTATCCCTTCCATTAATTACAAAAAAAAACATGTTGGGGCCGGAGATTTAGCTCAGTGGTTCTGGTACCTGCCTCGCAAGCGGAAGGTCCTGAGTTCAATCCCGGTAACCACATACAATGCTGGACGTGGAGACTCACACCCACCAGCCATCAATACTACATACCACAGTGCCGGGCGTAGTGGCTCATGCCTGTAATCCCAGCACTTGGGAGGCAGAGGCAGGAGGATTGCTGAGTTTGAGGCTTGCCTGGGCAATATAGTGGGTGCAGGGCCAACCTGAACTACAAAGCGAGACCCTGTCTCAAAAAAAAAAAAAACATGTTGGGTGAAAAGAAATTTCGAGAACTTGAGAAACAACCTGACGATGAGTTCTTCATTTGCTTGGAAGTTCTGTGATTTTGTAGTTTGTGTATTTTGCCTCTTTGTGTCCTGGCTGGGAGGCTAGAGCAGCCCCAGATGTGGAACTGCTAATGACAAAGAGGAAAATCTCCCAGATAAAGCCGCTGTGCCTCCGCCCTTGGCTGGAGAGGGGCCAAAGGTCCGCAAAGCAGACCCCGCCTCCAGCGGGACGGAGCTCGAAGTACTGTCCTACCTGCCACTGAAAGCTTCACTGCCACTTGCCCTGCGCGTCAGCAGCCCTGAGAACAGGTCCCTGCTGACAGAAGCCTGGACTTTCTAAGCAGAGCCCAGGAAGGGGCAGTTGTGTGAGTCCCCGAGAGAAAGGGCTTGCAGGTTGTGTCCTGCACGTGCATGTGGAAGCCATCACTTCTTCCTGACAATGAATTAGAAGCTGAACAAACTAGAAGATCAAGCTTCTGTCTGATATGTTAGAGAAAGCGAGGTCACAGGGTGGATCATACCACTCACGCTTCACCCCACCTTCCCTCCCTCCTGCCCACTGAACTGGATAAATAGACAGAACATGGAGAATCACAAATTCCAGAAGCAAAATTCCTCAGGAAGAGGAAATCCTGAAATGTAATAGATAAGTTGTAGGAAATTGACTGTGGACGAATCTGAGAGTTAAAAGCTGCAAGAGCCAGGGCCAGGCCGTTAGCTCAGAAGTGCTGCTGCCTGCCTTGCATGCTCAAGGTCATGAGTTCAATTCCCAATATTGCAAAAAACGTTCAGGGGCCTTTATACAAATGGGTTTATTACTCAGGAGCCCAACAAAATATCAGAGAAAAATTTCTTCATTACTTATGCTTGAGGTGGGGAGAAGGAACTATTCTGAAAGACCCCAGAACATTCTGTTTTTCTTAGCAAAGTGTACCCTCAAAAAACAAACAAAAGCAAAACTTCTTCAGAGCCTTGGGAAAGCAAGGGCAACCCAACTCGGGGTCTCCTAGCCATCTTTTCCTACCCAACGCGGGGAAGCTGTGAAGCACAGGCAAAATTTATGGTCTCATGGCAGGAAATGAAATCCAGGACTAGACAAGACACTTCCTCACCTCACCATGTTCATACATCAGCAGAAAATGAAAAGTCAGATTGAAAGGCAAAGTGACATGAACCAAAATAAAACTCCACAATTTTAAGAAGCCCCTAGAGGTCTAAAACCAGTCTAACTTGGCGACAATGTTGGAATTATGAGCCAAGGAACTTTAAAAGCTGACATTCCTATGCTGAGGGCTCACAATCTCAGACACAGGACTTCCGAACCACGTCGGACTCACCTCACACTTCAACATGCCTGGATGTGAAGTGTGGAACTGTAGGGTGTGATGTTTACCCTGATGGATTTTGATCTTGCTCTGGCTGAAGCTCTACTTAGACTTAGTCTGCCTTTTTGGAATGGAAATTTACGCCCTTTTGCGACTTGATGCTTTGAACAGTTTATGTGGGGTGATAACTTAATTTCTTTGAGTCTTAGATTAAAGTTCAGACTGTATGTTTGAGAAATGTTGGAGCTAAGACCTGAAGACATTTGGAAGTAGATCAAACGTATTTTGTGCCATGAAATGGACATGAACTTTCGGCAGCTAGGAACATAATGTCACAGTTTAGATCTGAAATATCCCAAACACTCATGGGTGAAAAGTTGGTCCCAATTCTGGTGCTAGGGGTCCTCCTAGATATGGGGACTAGTGAAAGCCCTTAGGTGACTGAGTTGTGCCTCCAGGAGAATTGTGAAGTGAGTGCCAGTCTTTTTCTCTTGCTTTTTGTTTCCTGGTTGTTATGAAATGAGCAGCTTGCTGTGCTGCCATCTTCCCTCCATGATACGCTAATTTACTGCTGACTCAAAACAACAGGGACAAATGATCCTGAGCTGGACCCTATGTGACATGAGCTAAAATAAAATTGCCTTCCCCTTAATTTGATTGTCTCAGGTATTATGTTAAACACTATCATGCTGAGTAACACAGGCTATTAGAGGAAAAAATAGAAGATAATCAGAAACAATGTAGGGTAAACAGAAAGATGGAAATTCTGAAAAGATAAAGAAACAGAAGAAAGTGTAGAAAAAATAAGGAATGGCTTTGAGGGATTAATTAGTAGATTTGTGACGGCTGAGAAAAAACATTAGAGGTTTAAGGATATTTCAAAAATATTACATATTCATAGTAAGAACATAAGAAAAAGTAAATATAAGCAATATTGGAAGCAATGATAACAGAATTTCTCCAAATAACTATCAGACATGAAAAAACACAGATTCAGAAAGCTCAAGAAGCAAACATCAGGGGCCGGAGATTTAGCTCAGTGGTTCCAGCGCTTTCCTAGCAAGTGCAAGGTCCCTGATTCGAGCCCTAGTAACCACATACAACCATACCGGACATGGTGAGTCACATCCACCGGCAGTCAGTACCCCATTCCACAGTGCCGGGCATGGTGGCTCACACCTGTCACTTGGGAGGCAGAGGCAGAACATTCTGTTTTTCTTAGCAAAGTGTACCCTCAGCACTCGGGAGGCAGAGGCAGGAAGATTGCTGAGTTCGAGGCTTGCCTGGGCTACAGAGTGAGCTCAGGGCCAGCCTGAACTACAAAGCAAGACCCTGTCTCACAAATAAAGCAAACATCAAGCACTGTAAAGGTATATATTTTAAAATTTATGCATAGGCAATACTCATATTCAACCTCAGGAAGTCATATATTTAAAAAAATGTTAGAAGAAAAAAAGCATACTATACTTACAGAGCATCAAATGAAAGACTCACATTAACTTCTCCTTAGCAAGCATGTAAGCAAGAAGAGATTCAAATAAAATATTCAAATTGTTTAAAATAATGAGACTCTGAAATCTAATTTCTATGCCTTGTGAAATTTTCCTTTAGAAATGCAGGGTTTTCACAAACCAAAATTGAGACAATTTTTTGTCAGTAGAAAATAAATATGGAAAGAAAAATAAATAAATAAACATGAGTTTATGCACATGTGAGGTGAATGACCATACCATTATAGGGATGAGAAAAGGAGAATATATATTATTTCATTTCTACATTTTTAAGTGAATTAAGGTTAATCATATAATGTGAACTATAAGCAGGTGGTTGAAAATGTGAAACAAACCAGAACTGACATCTAAGAAAAAAGATGCAAAAGGATCCTAAGAAATACTCAACAAAAACACAAAAGAAGAACACCAGAACAAAGAATACAGGCAACACATAGGAAACAGTAACAAATGCAGCGGATGGTAAAACAATCAGTATTAATAGTCACTTGATGTCAGTGCTCTGAGAATGTCAACTAAAATACAGACAATGCAGAGAGGATTACAAAATGAGATGCTTACAAAAATCCATTTTAAATATAAAGACATTTGAAGATTAAAAGTAAAGGGATAGAGAAGACACTGCTAAAATCAATATAAGAAGATGTAGAAATATTAATTTCAAAGAGAACAAATTATGTAGAAAAAAATCACATTGGCTTTTCTTGGTTTATCTAGGGCAAGTTCAATGTGGATAAACCAACGGACCATAAGTGAGCAAAGATTCACTTATTATTAAGGAATGTGTCTTAAGGGCTGGAGAAGGACCTTGGAGTAACAGTACTTGTCTAGCATATGTGAGGTTCGGGGCTCACCTGAAAGCACAGAAAGAACGGAGGCTCAGAAAAGAAGAAAGGAACAGTATAGAAATAAGTACAACTGATGACACCCAATAGCACACACAAGAAAATGAGAACAAATACATGCAGTGTTTAAAATAGAGGGATAGACGCTGGGTGTGGTGGCGCACGCCTGTAATCCCAGCACTCAGGAGGCAGAGACAGGAGGATTGCCGAGTTCCAGGCTTGCCTGGGCTACATAGTGAGCTCAGAGCCAGCCTGAACTACAAAGCGAGACCCTGTCTCAAAAAAAAAAAAAATAGAGGGATAGAGAATGTTAAATCTACCTAAAAGAAAGTGACAGGAGAGAGATACAGGATTAATGTCACCTCTGCTATATTCAAGAGTTTCATAACTTTCCAGGTGGGATGATTTACTATCAACATTTCTTCAATGCAGTACTTTTTATGGGTACAAATTTATCAGTATCCATCAATACCTCTTCGATGGCACCTGCAGAAAGCCTGTGGCCTGCAACATTTATGACATCATCAACTCGAGACATAACATACACATAGCCTTCTTCATCCATGTAGCCAGCATCCATAGTGTCATAGTATCCCTGAAAAGAAGAATAAATAATTTTTATTAACATGCACTGTTCCATAATGTAATTTTAAAATTGGCATAATATAAAATGTGATAGGAGTATATTTATTATATTTATTTGAATTTTTCATAACTACATTATGAAATTAAATTAATCTTGTTTTTGAAATCTTCCTAGAATCTCTTTGCTCCTTCAAGAGACAGGAATTAGATAAAGTGTTCCTATACATGTTCAAGTATTTGAACACAAGGGTTATAAAGTTTATGAACTCAATTATTTTTTTAAATGGAAATGTAATGTTCAATATTTCCAATATATTTTGGTATTACAAAATAATTCTTTGATGAAGTTCTTCTCTAATTGCATTAAATTTTAAAAGCTATAAAGCTCCTTGTGAATAACTACACAATAAATTACTAGTTTATTAATATGGGTTAAGAGTGAACTCAAATTTCAATAAAATTTAATAGTAAAAATGAAATTTAATTTTTAATCAGCTTAAAGGAGCACATGTTTGCTTGCCTAGAAATCACAGTAGAATGAAAAATCAAGAACAAGAAATAGAAAAGCATATTACTTGCTCTAACGCTTCTGACTTACTTTGATATCTATGTGTATGAGCATCATCTTAGCCCAACCACTGGCAAGGCGTTGTGTGTTTCTTTTCTGAGACTCAACATGGTGGTATGTGAGATGGACTAATAAACTACTCTGACTTATAAGAATTCTATAAAACATGTAGGACATGTTGCATAGGACAGACTCTGGCTGGAGCTCTCATACAATCACTATTGTTTTTAATATTAGAGAGGCACACTAGAGTAAGAAGTTCTGGAGCTGGACTATTCTGGTTCAAATCTCAACCTGACCATAAGTAAGCTAGCCGATCTACACATTCCAAGCTGGTATTAAGCCCCTAGAGGAGAGGTTCTGGGTTGTGTAACAGAATAAAGAAATGCTTCATGTAGTGTAACCACAGCTGAGACTTAGAGGGCATCTGGTGGAGTTGTGAATGTTAAAATTAACCATGTTAAAATGACATGCACGTATTATTTGCTATTGTCAGTTTATGTGTAGTCTTACGAATACCTTAGTAATGTAACTGTGGCCCATCAGGTACATAGATTGGACTGACTAGAAACTTGCTGACTGAAAGATCTTCCCTGCCATAGTCTATCAGGAGAATGCTTAACCTTAGTTATTGAGTCAAGTCTGAGCTGTCTTTCTAAAGAAAGCTGTTTTTAATTCTTGTCATTTGTCTAGTTGACTGTTATCGTCTTTCACTCACAAACAATAAAGACAGAATACTGAATATTTAGATTAGCTTTATAAAAATTAAAATCCAGTCATCCATTCCTCTTTACTGACTGCATAATAAGTTCCAAATATCATTCAAAGAATAGCAGAGGTAGAAGGACAGCAGAGAGAAGATGGGGGACTCTGACAGGAATCGTCCCTGAGGGCTGTCACGAGCACAAGCTGCACCACCCTGACAGGGAGCAGTAACAGGTAAACAACAAAACGTGAACCAAGAAGACGATTTTTGTCAGCCAGGATGAGGGCAGCAGAGTGGGTTTGAGAAAACTCTCTTTTTCTTGTATCTTGATTTTTAAGTGAAACCTTAAACTAAAGAGCTAAGAGAACATTTAGAAAAGGATGTCCACACAGATAAAGGTATGGAAAAATACCACTTCTGCACATATCAAATGAATTTTATTCAAATAGCAAAGTCTAGAGCAGATCAAGTGATCTCAATGACACTGTATAATTGTAGGTAGTTACCGCAATCTGTACAGAGAAATCCAGCTGGAGAAATAATATAATTGTTTAAAAATGGATTCAAAATTCATCTCAAAATTTCTGATGTTGAGAGTCCAGGAAAAGTTGTAAAGAAAAACTGAGAAATTTAGATATCTTAGCTTATGATTTCAGTGTCCTTATCCAAGAGAGATGGAAACTGATGAAGTTTTTTTCATTATTTTAGTGGGGTTTTTGATCCATAAATCTAGAAACGAGTTGCTCAACGCAGTAAAGTTATACAGAGCTATATAGACAAATCATAAAAGCATTTTTAAGTTCTTACGGGAAATTTTTCAAAATATAAGTGCTTGAATGCTTCCTGATTCTTCCAGAGTCCTGAAAATGCCCCAGGTGGTAATGGCAACCTTGGATAAAAACACAGCAATTAAAATTACAACAAAGTGATAATAAAGACAAATTGATTAGAACTATTATTATTCCAGTATTGTGGGTAATTACAATTCAAATCTGACAGTGAAAGGTGGACCTAAATATGCTAGACAGATTATGCCTAATTGAGGCCTACGCAGTTGACAGCATCAACACAGTTGTTGAAGAATGGCTGTAGCTTCTGAAAGTAACAAAAAGCACACACATTTGACATCCAAATGCTCATTAGAAATAATCACAATTTCAGTAATAAGCTTAACATCTGCAAAGGTGAACTAAAATGCCTAACTAAATTACTTTCCAGGAGAAATGTTTCCATCATAACAATTCATTTTTTAAGGAGTCAAGATAATGAATTGTCACCTGTGCCTCTACGTGTAATAGAATGTTCTCATTACGCATCTGGTGTACAGTCTTATCTTCAGTGTGCTTCGTTCCCTGTAAAATTCCTCTAACTGTTCATCTT
Organism: Thryonomys swinderianus; assembly: GCA_004025085.1. Lineage (NCBI taxonomy): Eukaryota > Metazoa > Chordata > Mammalia > Rodentia > Thryonomyidae > Thryonomys > Thryonomys swinderianus. Next base: position 40,587 of record PVIC010011352.1, read on the forward strand.
TTCATGCCTTTCTGACTACTGCACAGTATTTTCTTACTTCCGTGAACACAAAAAAATCTTTAGCATATAGAACATAAGGTACCACATTCTTTTCTTTCCAAACAATCTTCACATACAGTTCTTTCCTTTATAATATCAAATAGATGCTACATGTACCATAAGGGCTCTATCCCTACCTACAACTTTATCTGTTTGTGTTTAGACAGTAAATGAAAAGAAAGCTTATCTTGGCTCCCTGTAGAAAATGCCTACCAAAAAAGACAATCACTCTAATTGTTGTTTTTTTTTTGTCATGAAGAAATGGTTTATAAATTATAAACTTGATTTATAAATTATAATGACATATTAGACACTATAAAACTTGAGAACTTTAAAAAAACACCTCTATTTATGAAATAAAAATACTAAGTATAGTGATGACTCACACTTAAAGTGCTTAAAAAAACTGACAAGAAATGTAGAGATGATTACAGAGGTGACCTCATGTATCCTTCCATAAGCAATGTTTCAGCTTTGGCCAGATGAGAGGTAAAAGGGGTGAGCAGATGCCCATCCCAGCGCCAGACTTTCATGGGTCAGAATTCTCCTCTCATGTGTGTCAGACAAAGCAAAAGCTGTCAGAAATGAGAGTAAATGAGTGTGGCTACCCATCGCTGTAGTGGGAGTGTGGGAGGCTGAAGCAGGAAGACTGGCGCAAGTTCGAGGCTAGCCTGAGTTCCAGGCAAGGCTGAACTACATAGCTAGACCTAGACTCTGAAAGAAAGAAAGGAAAGAAAGAAAGAAAGAGAAAGAAAGAAAGAAAGAAAGAAAGAAAGAAAGAAAGAAAGAAAGAAAGAAAGAAAGAAAGAAAGAAAGAAAGAAAGAAAGAAAGAGAAAGAAAGAGAGAGAGAAAGAAAGAGAAAGAAAGAAGGAAAGAAAGAAAGAACGAAAGAAAGAAAGAAAGAAAGAAAGAAAGA
>PVIC010011353.1:0-29994 GCA_004025085.1 Thryonomys swinderianus
TAGAGAGCACCGTGGCCTGCCCTTGGTTTCCTGAGGTTCCCCGACCTTGGCACATGGGACATTCCCGGCTGGAGGAGCCTGTACTGTGGAAGGGGCTGTCATGCGCCAGAGGACAGTTAGCAACATCCCTGGGCTCCACTCCTAGAGGCTGGAGGTTGCCTCCTCTCTCCCCAGAGTTCTGACAATCAGAAGGATACCTGCAGACATTGCTACCGATCCCCTGGGTCAAGCATGCAGACAGCAAAATCTCTTCCTCCCTCAGATTGGCAGGGAAATTAATTTCGATGGCTTTTGGGCTGCTGTCTCTTTCTGGGGACAAACTGCACGCCTCAGGGGTTTCCTTGGGCAGGAAGGCCCTGGCCGGGAGCTGGTGATGGGCTAGTAATCAGGAAGAAGAGGTGGTGGTGGGGGGGGGGAACCACTGTCCCTTAAAGGAACTAAAAACTCTAAATGGAATAAAGGTAAGTTTACAAAAAGAGACAAGGCTTTCCACACCCTCAGGCACACTGGGAATAAAACAGGGTCACATGGATACTGTACAAACAGACCTCAGAGCGGGGTGGGGTGCTTCACCTGGCATAGATCAGTGGGGGAAAGGACTGATTATCTTATCTCCTTCTCCTTCTCTCTTCTCTCCTCCTTCTTTTCTCCTTTTTCCTCTTCCTCCTCCTCCTCCTCTTCTTCTTCTTCTTCCTCCTCCTCCTCCTTCTCTTCAGACAGGGTCTTGCCTGCAGACAGAGTCTCAGGTTGGCCTTGAACTCAAAGTGATCCTCTTGCTTGAGCCTCCCAAGTGCTGCCATTACAGGCATGTGCTATTGCACTTGGCAGGACCAGTTATTTCTTGGATGGTTTTCAGATAACAAGCTAAGTATAGAGAAAAAAAAAAACTGGCCCCCACCAGCAATACATGTGAATTATATATGTACATAACTAAGAACCTGAAGTAAATGTGCACTGGATTGAGAGCCTAAAGTAAAAGACAAAAATATAAAGTTAATAAACAAGAGAGCACTTCTGAAACAAAACTGTCAAAGCACAAGCCATACAGCCCAAACAAATTGTTCTGGACACATTCAAAGACTTTTGCTTGAACAAGGACACAGTGAACAAAGGTAACAGACAGGCAAGAGAATGGAAGAAGGTATTTCCACCATCTGACGTCAACAAGGGTCTTAACATCTAATTATACAAAGGACTTCTGCAAATCATCTAAAAATAAATACAGGAGCTCTGATAGACATGTCCACCACGTGCACAGGCAATTTGTAGACTTGTTTTGGGCAAAAGGAGTCTATGAAGAGAAACTCAGCCTCAATAGGAATCAGAGAAATGCAAGTATCCATCCACTGAGCTGTGGGCGTGTGCTCAGTAGACCGTCGTACTTAGACCTCTGTCCTACCTAATGGTGGCAGAGGCCTGAGCTGCAGGGACTCCAGAGCGCTGGGGTGAATGCAGACCTTCCAGGGAGGAGTGGGCGTCTTAGGTACCCGTGTCCTTACCCACCCCGCGTCCCCTCAAGCCGCAGGGATGCCGCCCCCCCCCCGGCTGGAAGCAGACATGGGAAGACACAGATGGGTGCATTAGTTGTGGCTGAGGGGCTGGAGGCCAGCTGAGTGAGGAGAGGGGACACACGTCCCCACGGACAGCGGTGCAGCCAGCAGGAGCTGCAGGCCGGTGTTCTCGTGGTGACACAGATGGGACTTAGAGGAAGATACGGAACGGCATGAGATGTAGAACACAAGCCACGTATGTGGGCTGGAACGTGAACACACCGAGCTCAGCCCGGCCTTTGAATGGCCCCACTGGCTTGGAGGTTGGACAGAGAGGTTTCTACCCTGGTCGTCTTGGACGTTTTCCAGCAAGGCGCTGTCAGCGTCTCTCCTCGCCAAGCCCCAGTGTCTGCCTGTAAGTCGTCCAGACCACAAGGCGCCCTCGGGGGCCCTTTGTAGTGGGTGCTCAGCCACCGAGGCTCAGCGGAGCGGGGAAGGAGGGCACCTCTGGCCGTCATCAACCACCAAAAGGGGTCATCTCTCACTTTTTTTGTTGTTGTTGTTTTTTGAGACAGGGTCTCACTTTGTAGTTCAGGCTGGCTCTGAGCTCACTACGTAGCCCAGGCAAGCCTTGAACTCAGCAATCCTCCTGCCTCTGCCTCCCGAGTGCTGGGATGACAGGCATGAGCCACCACGCCCGGCATCTCTCACTTTTAAAAACGTACCTTGAGTTGCCTGTTTTCCTCCACTGGTCTACAGCCCAGAGAGGAGGACAGGGCCACACAGAGCGTCAGCAGGAGTTTAGGGTTCAGGGTGAAGCCAGGGCACATCTCGGGAAGACTCAGCCCAGGAGACTTGATTCAGGGCATGAAACCCAGAGGTGGCCGGGACCGTGCAGGGATTGTAGGAGGCGAAGGTGGGAGGAGGGGGCAGGGAGGGAGGTGATGGTGAGGACAGCGGCCTGGAAGAGATGGGCCGTGGGCAGGTTAGAGAGTTACAACACCGCCCATCGTGATGTGAGACGTGATGGAAACAAAGCGCTTCGTTTTAGAAATGAGGAAAAGAGCCAGAGAGGGAAACAGGGTGCTGGCTCATGGAGGCCTTGCTCACCTCCTAGGGGAGCCTCGGGGTGTCAACCTCAGAGATGACCAGTGGCTTCAGTCCCCCCGCTGCCTGGGGCAGAAGTCAGCACCCTCAGGAGCCTGGTACTCGGGAGCTCTCAAGACGCCGCTGTCCAGCTTGACCTGAATGAGCCAGTGAGTCACCAAGCTATGAACCATTCCCTCTCCCTCCTCCTCCCCCTCCTCCTCCTCCTCCTCCTCCTCCTCCTCTTTTTTCTCCTCCTGCCCTCACCTTGCTGCGTTTCCTCCTAGTGGTTCTTACCAACAGACACCAACTGCATGTTGAATCGTTAAAGAGCTCACCATCCCTCTCCTAGGAGGATATAGAATTCCATTCTAGAGTTAGAGACTCTAGACTGCCCAGCTCATGGAGACCTGGGCCATGCCAACCCCCCTCTCCTGTCCTCTTTCTGGCTTCGACATCCCCCTAGGCTCAGCCCTGCCTGACATACTCTTTCACTTTTTGTTGATTGTCTCCAGGCATCTGCACGGGGCCGGTTGCTCGGCTTGATCCGCAGCTGTATCTGAGTCCTGTCGCACGGCCTTGGGTCCCGCAGGCGCTCGCCGTAGCCGCTGCTGCGCCTGCCGGAGCCCCCAGGGCCCGGCCTCCCGCAGGCCCGCCCAGGCAGGGAGGAGTTAAGCGGCGCGCGCTTCCGACCGGCAGGTGGCGCCGTCCCGCCTCGGTGCGGACTCCCGGCGCTCCGAAGTGCGGGACAGAATCGCAGGGAGCGCGGAGCCGAAGCTCAGCCCCGACTTGTTGATCTCGCCCAGGCAGCCACCGCCGCTGCTGCCGCCGAGCAGGAGGAGGAGTAGGAGGTGGAGGAGGCGCCCCCGCCCGCGGCCCTGCCCCCCGCGCCCCGCGCCTGCCCGCGCCCCCCACTCGGAGAGCTCGCCCGGGTCCGCGGCGCCTGCAGCCCGGCGCGTCGCCCGCCCGGCCGGCGTAGGCCCGGCCCGGCCCGGCCCCGGGACCGCCACTGCCCGCGGGCGGGGGCGCCCGGGCGGGCGGCCGCAGAGATGCGCGGTCCCTGGCCCCGGGAGGCGGCCGCCCTGGGGGTGAGTGTCGGCGCGCGTGGCGACGCGGGGCGCGGGGCACGGGCGGGGGTCGCCGCGGGGCTCGGCCTGCCGCTCTGCCCGGGCTCCGCGGCTCCGAGCTGGGGGGCAGGGACTGTGGCTCGAGGAGGCGCGCGATGCTGTCCGGAGCGAGGGGCGAGGGCGCGCGCCCCCAGAGCTGTGGGCTCAGGGGAAGCCCCCCGAAACCGCCAGTGCGCGCCGGAAGGAGGGCACGTTTTGAAAGGCCAGAAAATTCAGCTCGTTTCCCCGCCTCCCACCTCCCCCACCCCTTCCCTCCCAAGCCCGGGGAAAGGCGCAGAACCCGGAGTTATAAAAAGCCATCGCTGGAGAGAAGCGAGGAGCAGGAGGAGGAGGAGGGGCGGGGAAGGAGCGAGGGGAGGACGGCGCGGGAGGACCGGAGGACTCCGCGCCCCTCCTGCCTCAGCATAGGGGGCGCAGCGGAGGGAGGGGCAGGACCCTGTGCCGGCATCGGCTCTGCGCCTTCGCGGCTCGCCTCGGCGGGCGCTGCCTCGGGAGGGGTTCCGGGGTGTGGGAAGAGGGGTCGCTCCAGGACAGGGGGGCTGTCGTGAGCACCCCGTCCCTGGTGACCGGTGACAGGTGGGCCTCTGAAGCCCCACAACCCCTCCCCGTCTTCTGAGGTTCGGGAAAAGCACACCCACTCCCCCACCCCTCCGTCCTGATGATCTCGAGTGGGGGTGGGGCTGGAAGATGAGAACTCATTTAAAAAGAAAGAAAAAGTTTTTCACGCCCCTGCCCTCTCCCCCCACGGCGGGGCGAGGCTCGAGACCGCGGGGAGCCCCACGGAGCGGGAGTTTCAGCACTCGAAGGGGCGGACAGCGCCCGGGGGCTGGGTCCGGGGTGGGGCCTCCGGGCTCCGGGGCTCCCGTCGGGGCCTCTCCCCGCCCCGGGGCGGCCCTCCCTCCGTCCGCGGGTGGGGCTGACTTCAGCACCGGCGGGAGGGACAGCGCCCGGCCGTCCCGTCCCCTTGAGCCGCTTAAGCGCCCGAAGGTCAAGGCCGGCGAGGACCCCGGAGGAGGGCGGGAGGGGCCAGACCCGGCTCCCGCTCTGCTGACCCGCGTCTGCTTTCGCTTTCTGCCTCGCAGCCGTCGGGATGGAGGTGAGAAGGCGGCCGTGACGCCCGTCCGCGCGAACCCCTGCACCCCAGCGGCCCACGGCGCTCCCTGCCCCCCTCCCCGGCGGCGGCAGCCGGCCTTGCCGTCGAGTGACAGCGGCCTGGGGGGCAGGGGGGGCGGGGGCGGCCGGACCAGCGATGCCGGCGGGCATGACGAAGCATGGCTCCCGCTCCACCAGCTCGCTGCCGCCCGAGCCCATGGAGATCGTGCGCAGCAAGGCGTGCTCGCGGCGCGTGCGCCTCAACGTCGGGGGGCTGGCGCACGAGGTGCTCTGGCGCACCCTGGACCGCCTGCCCCGCACGCGGCTGGGCAAGCTCCGCGACTGCAACACGCACGACTCCCTGCTCGAGGTGTGCGACGACTACAGCCTCGACGACAACGAGTACTTCTTCGACCGCCACCCGGGCGCCTTCACCTCCATCCTCAACTTCTACCGCACCGGGCGGCTGCACATGATGGAGGAGATGTGCGCGCTCAGCTTCAGCCAGGAGCTGGACTACTGGGGCATCGACGAGATCTACCTGGAGTCCTGCTGCCAGGCCCGCTACCACCAGAAGAAGGAGCAGATGAACGAGGAGCTCAAGCGGGAGGCCGAGACGCTGCGGGAGCGCGAGGGCGAGGAGTTCGACAACACGTGCTGCGCGGAGAAGCGGAAGAAGCTCTGGGACCTGCTGGAGAAGCCCAACTCCTCCGTGGCCGCCAAGGTGAGGCTGGGGGCCGCGCTGCGGACGGTGCGCCCGGGTCGATGACTGCGGCTGGGGTCTCCGGCCGAGTCCCCGGAGGTAGACTTCCCACGGGCCGTCTGTCACCTCCTCTTTGATCCAATACTGTGTACCCCGACTTGGTTGGAGAAAATGATTTACAGGTTCATATGAAAAGCTGCACCTTGGGCAGGAGACAGCGCAGGAATCGAGCACGGCTGGGACGGGGTGAAGTTGGGTCTGGTTCCCTGGGAGGTCGAGGCCCAGACTGGAGGGGGTCAGTGTGCATCCCTGTGCTTGTGAGTCCACTGTGCCCCAGGAAAGGCGCAGGAACAGCCTAGCCATGCCTGGAGGCCACCGAGATGCCCTCAGGCATTTTGACACAAGCAAGAAAAACAAAGGGAAGAAACCAGAGGGAGACGTGAGCCGGGCCCAGCGCACGGCGTTGGCTGCGGGTGCTTGTGGGGAAGGGGGCTGCCGGCTGTTGTTTACCCACATGAGGTTTCTCCCAAGAGTGGTTGATGCGAGTCTGAGGAAGCTTTGGCTTTTGAAGGAGGACGCACCTCTCAAAGCTGGAGAGGATAATGGAGCAACCTGGCGAAAGAGGAGCAGAGAGAGACAGGGCCAAGTGCGGCCCCCGGGTGGGGCCGGGTGGAAGCAGAGCTGGAGGGATGGGAATCCCCTGGGGTGAGGGCGAGGCTAGGACAGGGTCACTGGCTGCTGTGCCACTGACTGCTCTGAGCCGAGCTGGGCCCGTCCTTACTTGGCGCTCTGGCTGGGAGGAGCAAATGACCATCGTGGGTTCAGGGCTGTCAGATGCGGGGGAGCCCATGGCCAGCCCGGAGCCAGAAATGTTGGTGTTGGGGTCCAGCTAGGAAAGATGTGGAGAATGGAATTCAGCCTCTGGCAGCGAGGCCCAGAGGGGTGTGTGTGTGTGTGTGTGTGAACTGATTCCTGGCAAAAGCACATGGGGAGGGGTCACCACCATTTACCAGCCTGGGCTGGCTCCTGTCGAGCCTGGATGCTCTGTGGGAGCTTGGTGGCCCAGGCAGCCCCTCCCTGCTGTCCAGCCTGAAGGGGACTCTGGTGTCCTTCCCTCAGATTTGGCTGCTCAAGGAGAAGCCCCCACTGTAAACAGATACAGGAAGGGCGGCTGGTGGGAGGTGGAAAGAGGCTTCATGCTGCTTTTCTGGCCTGTAGGTGCTAAACAGGACATGGAGATCCTGGGCCCAGGCTTCTTCCGGGCCATAATCCTGCCCGATTTCGTGTCCAGAGAGCCTCCACCTTAAGACAAGTTGCTCACTCTTAACCGGCTTAGGATCAACGGACTTATTTTGCTATTTCCAGGTCTGACATGGGCTCCCCCACTGCCCATCCGGTTAGGCCTAAGTTTGCCTCTTCCTCCTTCCTGCCTTGTCCCTGAGATGGAAATCGAAGGGCAGGATGTGGGGGCTCTGCCCTCTCTATGAAGAAGCAGACGGAGAGCTGTGCGTGAGCTGCAGCTGGCAGTGAGGCGCAGGCACTCCGGTGTGCCAGAGGCGCTGTTTGGGTCTAAATGGCCTCTCCTCTCCCTCAGGTTAATCCGCTCACAGGCCGGAGCTCGGAGCTCCGCGACCTCTCTGTGATCCCAGGCTGGGCTCTCAGCTCGGGTGCCTGGCAGACAGACCACCTAGGGTTTTTCTGCAGCTGGAGCTGAGACAGGCAGGCAGGCAGGCTCATTGGCAATCCTGACTGCCACTGTGGTGCTCAGAGAGGTGAAGCGCCTACCCCAGGTCACACAGCAGGCAGACAGGAGCAGCCACAATTCAAGCCCGGGTGTGACTTGGAACATGGCTCCTTCGGTAACGATGAAGAGCCGCGGCTTCCTGCTTCCACTCTTGCCCTGCGCCATCCGCACAACCGTGAAAGCGAGCTTTTCAAAATGTAAATCGGACCGCATTATTCATCTGCTTAGAATCCTCTGGAGGTTTCTCATCACACCCACGGTAAAATCCAGACTCCACTGTGGCATGTGAGGCCTACAGGGTCTGGCGTCCAGACTCTCTGAGCCTGTCTCTTCTACTCCATGTCAGCTCTGCTCCACCGGGCTCCTTGCCGCCTCTAGCAGGCCAAGATTTACTCTCCCTCAGGACCTTTGCACTTGCTGCTCCTGTCCCCTGCAGTGCTCTTCCAGTTGTTCTGCCGGCCCTTTGTCCTCTTTCCCCGTTCAAGTAGGTCTGTGTCCCCAGTTCTGTCATATCACATAGTGTCTTTTCTTCATAGGCCTGAAGCCCCATTTCATGTTGTCTTTGCCCTGTGTTTCTTTGTGTCACACCCACAAGCATGTGAAGTCCTTACATTGTATTCATTGCTCCGTCACACACACTCTCTTCCTCTTCCTCTCTCTCTCTCTCTCTCTCTCCCCCCCCCCCACATCCGGGTATCTGGCACAGAGGACCCTGATAATCACATGCAGAATGAAGGGATGAAGGAGTGAGGGAAGAAAGCGATCAGCACCAACTCAGGGCGTGGGCACCTGTCACTTTTCCCTCACCACCCACTTGTGCTTCAGCCCCTTGGGCGCAGCTCCCCTTCAGTCATCTGCACTTGGCCACTTTACGCTCCCAGCCTGGATGCTTCACTGGGCAGAGCAGCAGGGCCCATGGGAATTTCTCCAAGGCCACAGCTGAGAGACCACATGGAGGACGGTGACGGGTGCTGGTGAGGTCCAAAAATGGCCATGTCCCATTTAAGTAAGACCAAGGAGAGATCAGGGTTCAGGCTCAGCACTCTACCTCCCTGGTCCTACATGATTTCTTCACTTCCAGGCCGAGCCTCGCCCTGAGAAATAGAGGCCAAGGCTCTGCCATGCCAGGCAGCCATGAAGTCGTGTTTTTCATGAAATGGCTCGGAGCCTCACACATAGTAGGTGGGCACTGCTGTCCTCCCAGACGAAGGGCACAGCCCTTCCTGGACAGCGTGGGCTGAGCTGCTGCAAGCCCTTTTCTCTGGTGGAGGCTGAGCACGATGTTAATAATTGATGGGCTGTGCTGGCAGCTCAGAGACAAACCACAGTACGGACCTTAGGCTTCTCCACCAGGGAGCGAAAATCAAACTCCATTAGGCAAATGGCAGCATGATTGATTCTTCTTTGGAAGATGGGGTCAGCCCCATTGGGCTGATAGTGTCTTGGTGTCGGGGCCACCGTGGTCTTCTGCTTTCTGGTAAAACTCAAGTGGCGTTCCTCAGGAGGAGAGGACAGGGCTGGTTTGCCAGGTCTTCCTTGGGGGTAAAGCCTGGAGAGAATTCGCTCCCTTCCAGAGTAGCCGCTGTTTGTTGTGCCCTGCTCAGATTAGTGGGAGTTCACGTGTGCTGTCTCATTGAAACTCCTCGGCAATCCGGTTCGGTAGTGGCCTCTAGGGCCACCTTGGGCTGTAAGCAACACAACAGACAACTCAAAGCAGCTTCAAAAAGGAAGAAGACACGTCATCTCGTATATACAGAAGTTCCAAGGTCGCCGGTTTCCGGTTGAGTTTAAAGCTCAACGACACCGCCAGAATTGCAGGTTCTTTGCGTCTCACGGCTCCTCCAGCCCCTGAAAGTGACTTGGTCCTCAAGCTTTCTGCGCCTCCAGGATGCCTGGCCAGGGTCCTATCTTGGCCACCATTTCTCAGGAGTTTTAAAAAGCTATGATAGGATGGCAAAGTGAAAATGCTTGGGAAGGAAAATTGCTGGCCAAATAAACAGTTTGGCCACAGCTTAATTAACTGGAAGAGAACAAACACGCATTAGGCACCAACTTATACCCGGCTCTCTGTGTACTTTCCATACTGACGGCCCTGATTGTAGAGCCAGATCGTCCAGGCTCAGGGGTCGGCTCCTTTGTCTCTGTCCAGGTGAGGTGGGGCAAACAACTACAGCTCTTGGCTTCCTGCTGGAGGAAGGGGAGCTTTCTTGCAAGACTCAACCTCTGCACCCGCTGAACAGGTCCCGTGCCCCTACCCCCTAACATCCACCCTCCTACCCTGTCTCTTTGAACTCGACTACTTCAAGAAGCTCATATAAGTGGACTCACGTCTTATTTGCCTGGGACTGGCTTCTTTTCTGTAGCAGACGTTGTTAAGGTTATGGATACTGTAGCATGCCTCTGCTCTTGCTACTTTTTATGGCTGGCTGATATTCCATTGTATCTCTGTGCCACGTTTTGTTCACATCAGTCGATGCACACTTGTTTACTTCCAGGACGGTTGTGAACAAGCCTCTCTTTCGGTTCTCTGGAGCACATATCCTAGTGTGCTTTGTGGGGCTCTAGTATTAATCTTTAGAGGAACTGCTGCATGGCTTTCCGTAGAACTGTGCCACGTTCATTCCCACCGCCCCTGCACAAGGGTCCCACGGCCTTGGCAGTACTTGCTATTTTCTGTTTGTTCTGTTTTATTTCTTTAGTGATCGCCATCCTAAAGGGTGTGAAGTCACTTTTCATTTTGGTTTTGATCTGCCTAGACTAGTGATGTTGAACATCTTTTCATGTTGCTTGTGAGCTATTTGTGTACTGTACCTTTTGGGAAATGACTGCTCAAGTCCATCACTCTTTCAAAATTGATGTATGGGTTTACTTGTGTTGAATTGTGAAAGTTCTTTGTAGTCTGAATATTAATTCTTTATCAGATATATGACATACAAATATTCTCTGTCTTCCTCTCTGGTTTGTTGTTTTGGTTTCTTTGATACATGGTTTTGCGATATAATTTAGAGTAACCTTGTACTTGCTCCATAGTTCACACTTACCTCAAACTTGGGATCCTCCTGCCTCAGCCTCCTGAATGCTGGGAGTATAGGTATGCACCACTATCCCCAGCTTATTCTCTCTTAATTGTTGGTAGTTCTTTCACTCCATAAATTGTGACCTCTGATGTGCAGCTGCTTTAAATTTTTTTTTTTTTTGAGACAGGGTCTCGCTTTGTAGTTCAGGCTGGCTCTGAGCTCACTATGTAGCCCAGGCAAGCCTCGAACTCAGCAATCCTCCTGTCTCTGCCTCCCGAGTGCTGGGATTACAGGCGTGAGCTGTTTTAAATTTTGATAATGTCCAATTTGGGTTTTTTCTCCTTTTTTCTTTTTTTCCTCCCCTGTGTTTTTGGTGACTTCACCAAGAAATCATTGCCAAGTTCAAAGTTCAAAAGCACAGCTTTTCCCACGGGCTTCCTCCTATGAGTCCTATAGCTTTCCTTCTGACGTTTGCCCTTTGCATGTGGCTTAGAGGACCCATGTCATTCTTTGCATGTGGCTGTCCTGTTTTCCAAACCAGCTGTGACCCCAGACAGAGGAGGGGGGCAAAAGCCAGCCTCGGAGGACAGCTGGGTATGGCATGAACAGAGCTATGCAGTGCCAGGAGCCACGGGGTGACTGCGTGCTGTGCTGTAATTGTTGATGGGGTCATGGGCACCCCCAGCGTGGTCCCATCTCTCGTGCTTTGAGAAATGCAGCCAAGGAGACAGAATACCGTGAGAACAGCACGCGGGCTGAGGCTGTTCCTCCCCATCCCGCCCTGAGCCTGGGCCCCTCCGGCTCCTCCCTCATCTGCTCCCTGCTCTGGTCTGTGTCCACGCCCAGCAGCTCACACCCCCAGGACCCTCGTGTCTCACTCTGCCCGCAGTCCCACAACCTGGCATCTTGCCTCTCTGCCCATAGCTGCTCTCCTCCTCCCGAGAGCTCCCTCCTCCCGCCCCTCCCCTGCAAGCCTCACCGTTCTCTCCGGCACCTTCCACCACAGGGCCTTTGCACCAGCCGTGCCCTGTGCTGGGTAGTTTCCTCCCTCGCTACACTGTGCATTTCTCAGCCCAAAGGCCACCTGCTCAGGGAGGCTGTGCCCGGGGCACCGTGCCGCACGGGTGGGTGCCGCAGCAGCACCCTTTCCCTATCCACCATCCCAGCAGCACGTTTCTCTATCCCTGACCCAGCACAGGATCCCGTAGCCCCTCCCTCCGTCTGCTCCTTGCCTTCACCTCCTCTTGCGTACGTGCTTCGAAGGGCAGTGTTTGGTCTGGTTCGTTCACAGCGGCCCCTTTGGTGCCCAGAACAGTGCCAGCCAAAACCTCCATGCTTCCCACTGCCCCAGAACCGAGTTCAGACTCAGCCTGGCTTCCGGCTCAGCTGCCCCACGGCTTTTGTTTCCCCATGGCTACTACCACAGCTGCTTGTCTGCACCCCCTATATTCTCTGCTCCATTCTCCCCAGCCCTGGCCCCACTTTGGCCTTGCACCCCTTTTGGCTCCTTCTCTGCCTCTGGCCCCTCTCTCTCACGCCCAGGCCCGGTTTCTCTGGCGCCCCTGTGGTTCCTTTGTACTCCCCGCCTCCCTCCCAGCTCTCTGGAAACCCGGCCTTCCTGCTTTCCTGGAACAGAACTCCTGGAGGATTGGCTTGTGGGTCGTTCTGTGGACGCCTGGTCTGGACCGCAGACAGACAGGGAGGCTTAAGAGACAGGCTCTGGGGCCAGAGGGTTAGCTCAGTGGTTCCTGCGCCTGCCTCACAAGCGCAAGGACCTGAGTTCGATCCCCGGTTACCACATATAATGCTGGGCGTGGAGACTCACGCCCACCAACAATCAACACCGCATACCACAATGCCCGACGTGGTGGCTCACACCTGTAATCCCAGCACTCGGGAGGCAGAGACAGGAGGATTGCTGAGTTCGCGGCGGCTTGCCTGGGCACCATAGTGAGCTCAGGGCCAGCCTGAACTACAACGCGAGACCCTGTCTCAAAAAAAAAAAAAAAAAAAAGACAGGCTCTGCAGCTGACTGCCTGGGTTCAAACCCCAGGCTAGCCCTTCCCCCTCTTTTGGCGGTACCCTGGGGATTGAATCCAGGCCCTTTCCATGGAGCTCCACCTCCGGCCCTTTTTGCCTTTTATCTTGGAAAACAGTCTCACTAAGTTTCCCAGGCTGGGCTTAGAACTTGTGATCTTCCTGCTTCAGCCTCCCAGAGTGGCAGGATCAAGGGAGTCCATCCCCACACTGGGCCTGGTTCGGCCACTCTTACACTGTGTGCCCTTGGGGAAATGACTTATCTTCTCTGGGCTTCAGTTTCGTGCTCTGTAATTTAGGGAGCCTCACAGCAGCCAGAGTTGTGCCAGCTCTTCATGAAGCACTCGGAAGCCTGGCACTTAGCAACATCCGGGAGAACCGTGGTTGCTGCCGCAGTTAAATGTCGGTAGACACTCGCTGGTCGAGCGCGTGCGGACGTGTGTACGGCTTGTGATGAGTGGCTGGAAGGGTCCCTCTCACAAAGCAGGGGGTCCCGGGTATCACCCCTTCCTTTTCGCTACCTGTTCCTGTGCTGTACTTCCTGTGCAGGGAGAGGTGGCTTTTCACCCCATCTCACAGGGAGAGGAAGTGTCCCCCGCACCTCCTGTGCCCCACTTTTGCCCTGCACTGAGACTGGTCTCTACCGGCATCATGCGCTGCGGCCTGGCAGGCAGATGCCATCTGAGAGCATGACATTGCATTCATCCGTTCCGCGCTGTCACTTAGAGCTGCGGGTACTGGACCCGGAGCCAAACGGCTTCTAAAAACACGCTGGCAGAGTCCACTCCTCATGACCCGGGCCACCCCGAGTCTCTCCCAGGCTGCTGTGAGCTTCAGGGCCCCCGACCTTGGGCAGCCCTGACCCTGGCCCATGAGGGCTCTGCTCTGCAGAACGCACGAGAAGCAGAAGCCAAGGGGAAGCCAGAGTGACCGGCCTCCTCTCAGCCCGTCGCCTGTGTGGGGCTCGGTTTTCTCTTCTCGGGGAGGTTAGGTTTGCACGTCCTGTATTAGTCCCTGAAACACTGACAGTAGTTTGACTCAGCCCTCTTCCGGTCGCCAGGACAATCCTTCCGGTTCAAACTTGGCTCCCTCTCTAGGCTTCTCCTCCCCTTCTGCTTCTGCTCCCACACTGCTTTGAGACCCTGTGTCACGTAGGACACGTTACTGTATGCCAGGCCCCACTAGATGCTTGGGAAGCACTTGGGTCGCTGGGCCTGGTGGCAGACACCTGTAATTTGAAAGGAGGTTTGTGAGTCCAAGGCAAGGCTGGGCTGTGCAGCAAGACCTTGTCTCGAAAAAAGCAAAACTCGTAGTACTTGTGTATTTATTAGTTGGGATTGATCTGGTTACAGTCACAGACATGCGGCTCAAATGGACTTATGGAAAATCATGAACAAAAAGTCATGAGTTAGGTATAGGATCAGGCATGGCTGGATCCAGGGGCTTAAATAAGTCACCAGGACGTGGTCTTCCTCGTTGGCTTCCTAGCGGGCCTAGAAAAATGACCTCCAGGCTTCTTTCTGGAGAAAAGCCATGGCTCTCTCTCCGTGGAACCATCAAATCCTAGGCTGTGTCACCGGCCACTCCCTGAGCCAGTCACTTAGGTGGGTCCAGCAGCTGGGATGGAACACAGAAGCAGAAGGGTGATTTTCCCTAGAGAAACACAGCAGCCGAGAGAAGGGAGAGTAGATGTGAGCTGAGGAAAGTGATCCACAGCTGCCACGGAGTTTATAAACTCTTAGAGGGAGGCAGCTGTTAAACAAGTAAAAGTTAGATGGAAAAATAATCACGTAGTGTCCAGTATGAATGCGGTGAGGGAGGGAGGCAGGTCGCGGTGGGGAGCAAAGTGCGGCAAAGAGGCCGGGTCTTCGGGGAGCCTGACTTGACCTCTGACCTCCCAGCTTCAGGCACAGCTGTCGCCTGTCCTCTCCTCTGTGGAGCGTGCTTCCGCGTGCATTCTACATTCTCCTGCACTCGTATCACCTCCCCGAGTAAAACAGGATGTTCTCGCAGTCCAGGACTGTCTTGCCACTCACGTCTGTGTTCTCGAGCAGGGTGGGTGGGCCGCCCGATTTGTAGGTAAAGTTTAATGGGCGACAGCCCCGCCCACCCCTGCACCCGCCGCGCACTTTCCCTCTCAGACGTGTGGCCACGGAGCCGCGTGTAATATTGACCCCGGTGGGAGACTTTGGTGACCTGGGTTCTCCAGTTGCCTCAGGCCTGGTACAGAGGAGGAGCTCAGTGGGTGTTGGGAGGAGGGAGGAGGGAGGGGGGAGGAGGGAGCGCACCAGCTAGCTGTGCGAACTTGTGTGAACCACTTGATGTCTCTGGGCCTCTGGCTCCGTGTCTTGCAGTGCCAGCCAGCCCCTTCTGGCCCTCATGTGTCACCTCTTTGGAGAGGCTCTCCCTCACCTCGGAGGACCAGTGTGGGCACCGTGATGTTGCGGCTTTTCCGTGATAAAATGCCCCTCACCGTAGGGGAGACGGGGCCGCACACACGCAGGCACCTTCCCCTCCTCGCCGACGGCCGCTCTGCCCGGTGCGTGCGTGGGGGGAAGTCTGACTTGGGTCCCCGTCCCGTGGGTTCATGCTGCCACACGTGAGACCCTGGGAGAGCCTTTGTTTCCCCAGACCTCAGTTTCCTCAGGTGGAAATGGCATCGTGACTTCACCGAGCAGGGCCGTGGAGCCGGGTATGCCGGGGCTGGCACCGCGCCGGGCTGAGCGCTGAGGCCTCTTTGTTCCTGCAGAGCTGTTTCCCTTCCCTTCCTCTTCCACAGGAGTCTCCGAACCTCAGTGCTCACCGAGGGTAGGCGCCGCTCCACCGGGGTGGAGGCGCAGTGTGCGTGGGGCGAACACCCCCCACGCCCCATGTGTGTCATGCTGCCTCATTCTCTGACGGGCACCGGGCGCGGGCTCCGTGTGCCCTGAAGCTCCGAGCAGATGCTGCCCCGGAACAGTCCCTTGCCCCCCTCCTTGTCCCCCCAGGCTCCTGCCCCAGTCCTTTCCTTCTGCTCACCTGGGATCCTCACAGCATCTTGGCTGGGAGAATTGGCCAGTCTAAGGGCATGGTTTGCCAGACAGATGCCATCCGTGCCGGGACAGGCTGCGTGGGGGCTGCGTGGCCCCTGTTATCGAGTGACCCACTGGCAAGGCCAGCTACAGAACGTGTGGGGAGTGGCACACGATCAGAACAGGCTTCTTGTTCAGAACTTCCTAAGAACCACAGGCTGATCCGAGTACAAACCTGAGAGCAGAACCTTCTGGACTTGGGGCCCTGAGCGATTGAGCAGGCCACCCCCTCGGAAGCCAGCGGGGCGGGGGCAGCCAGGGCCTCTGGGGCTAGAGAGTCTCTCACAGGAAAGCCATCTAGGCCAGCTCTGCCTGGGACCTGGAGGCCAGAGCTGGGCCGAAGGCTGTGTGGGCGGCGAGGCCCGTGGGAGGAAGAGCTGCAGGGCCGGGCCTGGGAGACTGCGGCCTGAGTGTGAGCGGCTGTGGGCTGCTGCCGGGCGCTCATGGCTGCACACGGTGCAGGAGGAGAGCTCCCCTTCACCACGGGCTGGGGCTGGGGCTGGGCCACCAGATATTTATTTTTTCATGTGAGTTATCCCAATTTCCCAATGTTGGCAAATAATTTTTAACTGTCAGAAACACCTGGCTGGCCCAGACAGAATACGTCTGGGTACCATGCACAGTCTTTGGCCTGTGGTGTTGGGCCCCAGCATTCCGGGGGCTTTGGATGGCTAAAAACGGGAAGGAGACCATTTCCTGGAAGGACAGTGAAGAGAGGATGAGTCAGGAAGCAGCAGCTCCCCTGTCCTTACACTCTCTCGGGAAATGGAACCAGTAAGATTTTTATGAAGAGATTTATTGGGAGGAGTTATGGAGGCTGAGAAGGCCCAAACTGAAGGCCCAGGAAAGCTGGTGGTGAAGTTCAACCTGCAGCCTAAGCTGGAAACCAGAGGAAAAGAGGCAAATTGCTCCTTCTTTCTCTTTCTCCCCCTTTTTTCAGTGCTAGTGATTGAAGCCAGGGCCTTCACACTCAGCTCCATCTCCACCCCTTATTTTATTTTTTATTTTAAGACAGGCTCCATGTTGCTAAGCTGCCCAAGCTGGGCTCGAACTCATGATCCTCCAGCTTGAGCTCCCTGAGCCAAGTGTCTTCCTCCACTTTTTGTTCTGGCCAGACCCTCAGTGGATTGGGAGACACCCACTCACATGAGGAGGGCTGCCTGCTTCACTAGTGCACACGGGAGCCACGTCCACAAAGGCCCCCCAGACACGCCTGGGGGGGTTGAATCTGACCGCCTGTGGTATCGTCAAAGCAACCATCATATTCCTCCCGTTCTCCTGCCACAGAGCAGCCCAGGGGGATGAGTATTTGTGCAGTGTGTGACTGCCCTACAGGGCAGCTGGCACCTGTGGGATGCCAACACAGGCCAGGGAAGCCCACGAGGAGGTCCTGAGTTGAGTTAGCTTTGAGTCCCACCGTCCCTGCCCAGCTCCAACCTGAGCAGGAAGAGAAGCTGCCAGAACGGCCAGAAGAAGCAGTAGGTGTAGAGGCCGCGAATCAGGCCAGCTCTGAGCCCTGGGGTCATCATGCAGAGTGGGAGCTGGTGGTCCAGAGCATCAGGGGTTTAAAGCGTGTGAAACTCCAAGCAAAAGGCCTGACGCACACAAAGAGAAGCCAGGATCACTTGTGGTGTTCTTCCCTCAGCATCCCCATCCTCGTCACCCTCATGGAGGAGCGTCAGCTCTGCTACTTCCTGCTGGCAAGCCTGGGTCTTCAGAGATTCTCGGGAGAGCTTAGGGCACCCAGGATTCTGTTCTTCAGGACTGGAATCCTGGTATTTAGGGTTAGAATTCTGGAACTAGACCATGGATGTGTTGTACAGCGTTGAAATGTGGCTCTCAGAGGTCACGACTCTGGAGTTCAAGGTTAAGAGTGCTGTCTTTGGACAGAATCCTCAAATGTGTAATCGGACCCAAAGAATGTGCGACTGGCTTGTCATGACTTGTGACAGAAAAGGTCATGGACAAGGTCCGCAGGCTGATGTTCCGTGCTGGAATTCGGGTGCAGAGCAGGAATCTGGAGGTTCAAGGCCACAGTGTTGGCCGGGGCCCATGATCAGAATCCCAGCAGGGGCAGCGCCCGGGCCGGGCCCCGGAGCTGGGTTCCTGCTCCTTCTGTGCTGAGTCTTGTCCTTTTCTCTGTGATCAGACTGCCTCCCCGCTTCCTGGCGACGGTTCTGAAGCAGTTGCGGACTCCAGAGGGTCCACAAGCTTCAGGCCAGTGGGGCCGCCACTGCTGCCTCTTTCCTTTACTGTTTCTGATGCCCAGCTACAAGGGCCATGCCAGCAGAGGTGACAGGGTGGGTCCCTGCCCACCTCTCCACAGACCCTCAAGCCTCCATGTTGCTCCTACCGTCCTCCTACTGGCTTCCCTAAAGTGGCTCAGGGAAGCACCCTGCTCCCGCCTGGGGTCTTCGATGATCCGATTTCTCTGAGAAATTCCCAGAGAAGGCCAAGCAGCGTGGGGCCAGGGTCAGAGGGATGCCAAGGGCTTGCGGCTGCCCCGCCTTGGGGCTGTATGGCCGTCAGAGTCTCACGGGGAACTGGAACAGTTTGCTGGTCACTGCGGTTACCACGGATGCGCTGTCAGTGCCAAGTGAGGGCAACGCCATTGATCATGGGCAAAAACTCATCTTTAACCTCTATTTACAGTGGTACAAATGATGGGCACTCAGCGGAAAGTGGGTTGGCAAGAACAGCCGGCTGGGCAGTCCCCTGACACACGGCCGGAACCTGGCTGCCCTGCCCTTCGGCCTCCTCACTTTCTCTTCACGCAGTCACTCTAGCTTCCTGTTTCTCTCGTAGCCCTCTGTCACCTGGCATATTATATCTTGTCTCGTCCCACCGTGTCATCAGCTCCATGACAGAGGGATGTGGTCAGCCGTGCCCAGCACGCAGCAGGTGCAAAGTAAATACCTGTTGAAGTAACAGATTGATTAATGACTTCTGCCCCTTCAGAGACGGCCTCAGTGGCCTAAGCTCCAGGCATTCTGCACAGAGCCAGCTTCCTGTCCCTTCACCCTGCTCTGGTGTTTTGGATGGAGAGAAGGGGAGGAGGCAGTACAGAGAGCCGTTTGCTGTCCCTTCTCTTCTGGGCCCCCGTTGTGGTGCTGGGGATGGAGCCCAAAGCCTTGTGCATGCTGGGCAAGCGTTCTGCCGCTGAGCTGTACCCAGCCTACTGCGCGGTTCCTTCTCCTCTCAGGGTAACCTCAAGGCCTTCCGAGGCTACCGAGGCCCTGGAGGAATTACCACGTCACCTCTGTTCACACAAACATTATGTTACCCTCTCTTGTCCCCTCAGCCACCCTGAGCTTCCTTTCTGTGTCAGTCAGCTTTTTGTCCCGAGACAAACTACCTCATCTATGCAAATTAGAGGAGAAGGGTTTGTTTCACAGCTCACAGTTTCAAAGGGTTCAGTCCATGGTCTGCTGGCTCCAAGGCAAGAGCATCGTGGCAGACGACGTGACAGGGTGAAGCGGCTCACCTCAGCCAGGGAGCTGGGGGCAGGGAGGCCTGAGAGCTCCGCTGCTAACCGACCGCCTCCAGTTGGGCTTGCTCCTGACAGCCCGAGTTCTGAGCTCATCGTGATCCATTCACCTGGCTAGGCTGCACCTCTGAATTTTTCTGTCTTGAGGATCGAGGCCTCAGTGCATGCACTTTGTGGTCAGGCCTGTGCGCCTCCAGCAGGACTTGGTCTGCTGTAGGCATCTGTCTTTGCAGCACCTCATACTCTGCCATGTCTGTGGCTATCTTCCCTGGAATGTGGTTGGATGGATGGATGGATGGATGGATGGATGGATGGATGATGACAGATGGATTCAAAGCTCAGTCAAAGTTGGAGGAAAGTGAAGGTCACATTCCAATGAGTGGCAGGCGCGGGAGTGGGTCCAAAATGCCCAGTTGAGACCCCATCCGGAAGGTTCTTGGCGCCCTTGGATAGGACCAGGGCACCAGATTCTTTCCTTACAACCCAATACCTTCTCCAGACTCGGGCTGTGTTGAGACCCTCCTACTAGCTTCATAGAGGTCCCACGTGGGTTATATTTGTGGGGTCCTGTTGAATTTGACTTAAGCAAAGCCCACCTATGAAGACTGTACACTTGGGGGACAGAAGTTCTGAGAGAAGTTTTTGTTTTTGTTTGTTTGTTTTGTTTTTGAGACAGGGTCTCACTATATAGTCCAGGCTGGCCTTGACTCGATCCTCCTGCCTCTGCCTCCCAAATGCTGGGACTATAGGCTTGAGCCACCATGCCTGGCATGAGGGAAGTTTTCAAAAGAAGGAGCTCAGCAAGTTCACCAGAAACGAGTTTTAGCTGCTCCTCTGGGAGGGGTGGTTAGATGTGGTTCCAATCCCAGTTGTGTGACCTGTGACAGGTCCTTTCCCCCTGAGCCATCTCCTCCAAACTGCACCCTCCGGCACGAGGGCCCACAGAGAGAGGCTGTCTTTCTTGGGTCTTCAGCAAAAGCCAAGTTGTCAGACTCGCTTGGGTCATGTGATCACTTCTCTACTATCCTGTGGCCAGAGGAGGACAAGGGGAGAGGACCAGCTTGCGTCATCGGCCACCATGAGGTCCAGGAAGCACCTAAGACAGGCCTTGTTTAATGGTCATTTATCTTAATGAAATCAGGCTGCTTTAAAAGGGAAATTGGTATCATGAAGAATTGTTACCATTTATCATAAATCATGGCATAAAACTCCAGCCGGAAGCTGGAGCCTGGCATCCACTGTCTCTGGGTTGCAGAGGAGGTGCGTGCGTTAGAGAAGTGTCAAAGTCCCGTCGGTCTCACACTAGGACTTTCCCCTGAGGGAGTCGGAAGCTTTGGAGGGAGCTGGAGAGGGTGACACGTGCTCGCTCTGTGAATCAATGTGATTTGATGTCTTGTCCCTGGACAGTTCACCCAGTCCTGCCTGCACACAAGAACCCCCTGGGGGCTCCCTGGAACATGTCGATGCAAGACTCACTGAGTCGGAATCTCAGGGGTGCAGGGGAGGCGGGTCTGGTAGTTTTCAAAGCTCCCAAAGATAATTCCGCTGTGCAGTGTGGGTGGAGATGTACAGCCGACACCGGCAGTGTGTGCCCCCGGCTGGAAGACACGGGCCCAGGAAGTCCACCGGGCTGCAGAAGGGGCCCTCTGGGAGGCTGGGTGCCCCATGTCGGTCAGCACTGTCCAGAGCGATGCCTGTCTGTCCAAGGAATTGGCCGAGTGGGTTCTGGGGAGCTCACAACACTCGAGTGCGAAGGAAACACAGGTCCGTCTCCGCAGCCCAGAAAACTGGATTCCCGGGACGGAATTGAGCCCTCGCCCGGCCCTGCTCCCATCGCCTGGCTCTAACTGCTCGTCACCTCAGCCAGCTGTTAACTCCTTGTCTGTCTGTCAGCCACTGAGACCCGACTCTGCTGCTTGCCAGCTGTGTGGCCTCAGGCAAGTCTCCGGGCATCTCTGGTCTCATTGCTGGGTTATATGATCTTTAAGGGGATCTCCACTCTGGGGACCAATCACTTTCATGCAGGGAGGCTCCTTAGTCGAACACCCCAGTTCTACATCAGGGATTCTCAAACCTCAGGGAGTCTGGGTACCCAGTTTCCTGCCTGGGACCACAGGGACAAAGTCTCTGGGTCAGCATTCCTAACAAGGCCCAGGTCCATTCTGACACCTGGTTCACAAAACACCTCCTGGTCTGGAGACCCGGCTGCTGGGCCCTCACCCCTCTCAGCAGCTGTCCTTTTACAGGGCTGGAAACTGAGGCCCCCAGAATAAAGCCTTTGCCCCAGGCTCTGCAGCCCAGCCCGGGTGTCCCTGGAACCTGCTCATCATGCTGACTTCCATGTCAGTACCTCCCGTGATAGCAGAGGACAAAATCTGGGATCCTCCCCTCTCCTGCCCCCGCTGGGCCCGACTTCCGGAGCTGTCCCCACCCCATTAACACTCTGCGCCCGAGTCGCTGGCCTTTTTTTAACAGGCCGGAGAGTAAACAATTCAGGCCGGCGGCAGGCCAACAGGCCAGATGAAGGCCGTTACATGTCTACTTACGTAATCACTTAAAGTGGACTGTTTACAACTGTAAAATCTGCTCCAGGCTTTGCATTTTGTGGAGGAGGAACGCTGTCTGGACCTGAGAGCCCCGGTGGCTTATCCTCGGTCCAGTCCTGAAATCCTCAGCCGGAGGTTACTTTGCCCCCAGAGGACAGCGGTGGGTCTGGAGACAGCTGGGGCTGTCGCGCCAGAGGTGAGAGGGCCCTGGCTGTTGATCGGTGAAGCCAGGAGGCCGGAAGGCATCTGTAGTGCAGTGGTAGCTGCACCCCAAGGTGTGCCGCCCTCTGGGTCCACAGTGCCGAGGTGGAGAAACTGCTGCAGACCAAGCCACTGTCACCTCCACCTGGACCCTCAGTCGCCTCCCACGGGCACTGCTCCCACACTCACCTCCCGGATCATGTGTCCCTCGGTCACAGAGAGTCCTGCAGAACGGGCCTCCCACCCCTGCCCTCTCTGACGTCACCCCACCTACCCCGGGAATGCCCCTCAAGGCCTTGGCACAGGCTATTCTTGCTATTATCTGTGTGGTTTTCATCAAATATCACCCTTTTAAACAGTGACACGTTCCCTGACAGTGTATTTTCACATGGAAATATCCACCTTATCCTCCCCCTTATTCTCCACCCGCTACCCACAGTAATTATGACCCTCTCCCACATCCATTCCTGGCCCAAGAAACAGGTTTTCGGGTTTGATTCACCCATCTCCCTCCCGCACCGATCCCTGGGACACAGTAGGCACTCCGTCCACATTTCCCACACGCGAGGTCACTGCACGTCTCCGGGCTTCTGTGTCCTTAGGTGTTGGGTTTAGACCCCAATTCACCCACCTCCAACTGCTGACCTAATGGGTGGTTTGTTCACTGGAGGGTGCTGTGCCTGGGGTAGGGTGGGGGACCAGGGTGAAGCCACAGTGTAGCCTTCTCTTGGCACCGCCCTGGGCTGAGAGTTCGGTGCTTCTCGAAGCTGGTGTGGGGGCTGCAGGCCAGGGTCTGGCCTCTGCCAAAGAGCCTGTGCCTGTGTCTTGTCCCTCTCAGTCACACTGCCCTCTCCTGAGATCCAATCTCATCGTCCTTTAGGCCTGGATCCCATGAGGCCTGGCCAGGCCGCCTTGTCTTTCTTCACCTTGTAACTTCATCTGCCCAGCCCGGCCGGTGAGCCAGGCCTCCTCCTGTCCCCCGGCGGGCATGTCAGTTCCAAGAGCCAGAAAGGTTGATCCTGAGGTCTTAGCCTCAGGCTCTTGCGGAGTCTCGGATCCTGAGGTCGGACAGGCCCGATGTCGGTGGGCTGCAGGAGCCAGCTGAACCTCGGCCTCCGCGCGGTTCCCCCTCCCCCTTCTCGTGAGGGTGGTCCTGTGCCCAGGAATTCATGCCATCAGAGGGCAGCCAATGTGACGGCGACTGCCTCTCTCAGAGCTGCCTCTCTCACGATAGCCCCCTCACAACCGCTCCTGAGCAGCAAGAGCCGCCAGGGCGGGATAGCCCACTGCAGCCGTGTTCTCCTCAGCCAGGCTGCGGAGGCTCAGCCCCAACCCCAGGCAGGGTCCGCTCCACTCTGCAGCCAGCGCAGAGCCCCTCGGGTCCAGCAATGCCCAGGCCTAGCCAAGCACCTGGGCTGCCCGTCCAGCCCGCCTCTCCCGTCTCCCACAGGCTCCTCCTCAGTGAGTCACCTCATCTGAACCCCTCCCTGCCCCAGGCCACCCGGCAGTCCTGTGTGTTTGACACCAACGTCTGTGTCCAGTGCTGGGGCTCCGCCATGAGTCTGAGTCCGGGCCCGGACAGGCCGCGCCTTCCCGGCATCTCCATCTTCCTCCATCCTCAGGCACAGGCGCAGGAGCCACCACAGGCACAGACCCCAGGCCTCTCCCATCGTCCCTGCTGGGCTGAAAGGTTTTGCTTCTTCTGTGGATGCGGCGGGGACACTGGCCAGAGAGGGCTGCAGTCCAAGGGCTCTTAAAGGCTGGCCCGGGCCTCCCCGCTGGCCTTGTCTGCCAGGAACCTCCCTCCCCATTCCCAGCAAGAAAACTGGCAAGTCGGGCCTGGTTTCTCTTCGGCCGGCATTTTCTGAGGTTTAGTTTGGCGGCCTTCCGCGCCGACCTCGCACGGCTTAATGAAGTCGGGGAGGCTCTGTGCCAGCTCCCCACTAACATGGCCCTGAGGGTGCCTCACGGGCTCCTGCGTCTTCTGGCCTACTCAGGTCAGGAGGCTGAGCCAGTGAGTCTGGCAAGGAAGGAAACGAGGTTCACAGGGTGACCTTGGACAAGTCACGCAGGTCACGCACGGGTTCCCCAGCGGTAAGGGCGGGCGTTGGGCTGGGTGAGTCTTCCAAGCTCCCTGCTGTGCCCATTCACTGGAAAAGCATTTACCCAGAACCAAGGGCATGCCTGGCACTCTTCTAGGCTCCCCAGAACAGGGTGAGCACAAGAGACAAAGTTCCTTCTCGTGGAAGAGAATCCCCCAAGGTGGGGATTGGGAAGAAGGTGGGTAGGGTCAGACACCTGGATTGCTGCCATAGGTTGGGAACAGTGTGATGTTCTCCCACACGCAGACGTTGTGTAACAATCACATCATAGCAATGAGCGTATCCACCATGTCAAAACCCGTCACTTCTTTGGTGCAAACATTCAAAATCCCCCTTTCTAGCAATTTTTTTTTTTTTTTGGAGACAGTGTCTCCCTTTGTAGTTCAGGCTGGCCCTGAGCTCATTATGTAGCCCAGGCAAGACTTGAACTCAGCAATCCTCCTGCCTCTGCCTCCCGAGTGCTGGGATGACAGGTGTGAGCCACCACACCTGGCACTGTGGTATGTGGTACTGATTGCTGGTGGGCGTGAGTCTCCACGCCTGGTATCGTATGTGATCACTGAGGATCAAACTCAGGACCTTGTGCTTGCTCCGACACTATAACCATAGTAACCCGGCTGTGCAATAGAACACCAGAAGTTCTTCTTCCCCAATGTATCTCTGGACCAGCTTCTCCATCACACCTTATCTCCCGCTCCCAGCCCCACCCCCCAGCCTCTGGAAACTGTTCTATTCTGTATTTCCATGAGAACAACATTTTTATATTACACATATGAGTGAGATTAGTCAATATTTTTCTTCCTGCACCTGGCTTATTTCACTTAATATGTCCTCCAGGGACGCACACAACCCCCCCCCCAGCTTTGTTTTTCTGTGGTATGAGGTAGGGGGATAGAACTCACGACCTTGTGCTTCCAAGGCAGGTGGAGCTGCCACTAAGTCAAATCCCTGGCCCCACTTTTTTGCATATGACAGGAGCCCCTCCTTTTATGGCTGCATAATATTCCATGCATTGACACCACATTTTGTTTATCTATTCCTTTGCCGATGGGCACATAGACCGCTTCCATATCCTGGCTGTTGTGAACAGTGTTGCAGTAAACACACATAATGCAAGGTTTCTTGGCCATATTGATTTCGTTTCCCCTGGGTGTACGCCCAGCAGTGTGCTTGCTAGATGTGGCGGGCCTACTTCTCCTTTTTTAAGGACCCTGCACCCTCTTTTCCATGAAGATTGTGATAATTTATTCTCCCCAGCAGTGTGCAAGGACCCTCGCCCACACTGGTCGTCTTCTGTCTGTCTGATCACTCTTGTAACTGGAGTGAGGGGCGCTGACTTTACTGCGCTGTGTTCTCTTCATCCATACAATGGGGTTAGCCTGAGGTTGTAGTTGTGAATGCCCTGAGAGGTGGTCACTTCTAACACTGACTAAATTAAGCACCTACCCATAATCCACCCTGGGTTCAATTCCTACTCTGTCGCTTCCTTTGTGACCTTGGGCACACAGCTGCACTTCTCTGCGCACCGGGTTCTTTATCCAGAATGGGGCGCTAATTGTGCCTGGATGGCAGGACTGCTGAGAGGGTCTCAGGGTTAGAGTCGGACAGCCCTGAGAACCTCGCCTCCCTCCTAGCCAGCACTTGGTGCAGGGTCCTCCGAGAAGGCCGCTGATCGTGATTTTACAGAGGGCACATCTTCAGCTCTTGCCTGAGGTCACAGCGAGAGGAGCTGAGAGAGGTGGAAGGAGCCTCCTTGTTCTGGACCCGGTGCCAGGCTCCCCTACCTCCCTTAGCCACCTGGTTCTGGAGGGTCAGCTCAAAAAGCCCTCTGTGCCCTGTGGGGTGTGGCCGGATGTGCTGTGCACACCTGAGATGCTTCTAAATCCTGTCAAGAGCGTATCGTGCGGCCCCACGTGCGTGGGGTTCAGAAGAGGCCAGATCACACGGTAGTGACAGGAGTCGGGACAGGGGTGGCCTTTGGCGATATTGCCTGAGAGGAGACCTGAGGGGACTTTCTGGGCCATAGATGTGCTCTGTACCTTAATTGGAATGGCGGTCACACAGGTGTGTTCATTTATTAAAAGGCACTGCACTTAATGCACTTAAAACTCATGCACTTTGTTATTGTAAATCATACCTCCATAAATAAAAGAGTACAGGGAATCATCCACATGAGGTCCCGCTTACTGAGGGCGAGTGCGGCGTGTGCGAGGTCCTGCTCCAGGTGCCCTCGTGCCATTTAATCCCCGCAGCAACCCTGTGCGGCACGCCTGTGTGCACTTGCACATGCAGCCTGTGTGTGCGTGTCTGGGGCTGCTCCAGCCAGGCATGCGTACATGGATTCGATCTCATGCCCGGGAGCCGGGCAGGCAGATGTCAGGATGCACACGTGTCCACAGACGCTGAGCAGATGTCCACCGGCACCTATGCGCTTTGCCAGAGGGCACTCATGCCCCACACTGCCCGCGCGGTGCTGGCTGGCAGTTAGACACTAACAGCAGGCTCACGGGGGCCCCGGATTGTGTCGCGCGATCAAGCACTGTTATCAGGAAATAATGGCAGAGGACTGACAGCCAGCTGCCTGTGCCAGGGAGGGCTGGGGATGCCTGGGCACCAGGCAATTAGCATCTCTAAAGGGTGTCTCAACTGAATGGAGGCTAATGTGCAGACGCGGCCGTGAGCCAGGCGCGGCAGTTGCAAAGCAGGGAGGGATGGCCTCCCCGAGGTCTTGGATTTCAGTGCTGCTCTGGCGCCAGGTTTTGCCCTGGGAGGAGCTCACACTTTAGAGACAGGTAGCTCTCCTTACGGGCACGAACAGGGTCTGCCGCTCCCCAACAGCCCTGCTTCTGATGCCTCTGTGCCCTCTGAAGATGTTTGCTTCACAAGCTGGGGGCAACCTGGAGATTCAGAGAGGGTAACCAACTTATCCAGGCTCACACAGCTCGTCATGTCCCAAGTCAGGAGCCCAGCTTGGATTTCCTCACCGGCCGGCCTTGCGTGGAGTCCGACTCACAAGCAGCTGTCATAATTTTTTTTGTGTCATTTATTTCACCACCCGTAGGTAGTACTGTCTTCTTGGCATTTTCCCCTTGTACATGGCTCTTTTAAAATGTAAATGTAACTGTAAATGTTTATTTGCTAAGGCACCTGCCACTAGGAAAGCCACTGCCTGATACTCACACACCATTCGGCCCAGTTTGTAGGGGATGCAGGTGGTTCTTGGATGTGGAACTTCCATTTAAAATCAGGATGATTTGATCCCTGGCCCCAGAAAAAAGAATAAATAAAATATAATATCATCAGGAAAATCCTGAATAACCAGGCTGAGATGGCCACCTTGAAGACGAGTTTGTTTCTTTTCATGGAACCGGGGATTGAACTCAGGACCTTGAACTTACCAGGCAAGTGATAGCACCTCTGAGCTCCACTCCTGGGTCTGGAGAGAAGTTTAAAGTGGAATACTAGCTGGCGACACTGGCTGGCCTGTTCTTCGCTTGGGTTACAAGGTACAATAAAAACTTCCAGTGTTTGTTTAAACAAGCACAAAGTACCACAGAGAAAGATACCACATTAATCCCCGAGCACACTCATCTCATCGTTCCCGCTGCACTCTGAAGCAGCTCTGAATGTCCTCTTTTGTAAGTGTCTTTTGTTACTCTGTTGTGGCTGTGGTCTGAATTGATTTAAAGCGTTTTCTTTTCATGGCCGTTTTGACTTTAGAGAAGAGCCAGAGTTATCACGGTACCAGAACCTGGGAGTAAAATGGCTGAGAACACAGCATAATTTACTTGACAGAAATTGCGACAAATATTTTGAATTGATGGAGGACATCAGGATAGCCAGGAGAATTCAACAAAAGACACTTAAGAAAGAGAACTCCCAGAGTAGCTGCAGAAAGTGGCAAGAAAAATGGGCTCCGTGTGTTTGAAGCAAGGGGCATTATTTTGAGAGGGTTCGTGGCAATGTGTCTTCTACTGTGATACATTTTTTTTGAAGTGAGACATTCACCATACATTTGAATCACAGTACACAAACACAAAGCTTGGTGAAGGTTGGAGCGTCACTCCCGGATTCACTCTCATTGACTTGATCCGGGTCACGTGTCTCAACTGAGCCAATCATTATTGGCAGGAGACTGCTCGATTCTGATTGGTCAGACCTGGGATTGAGAAAGCACCGTGTCCCAAAATGGTGTGAGGACCCAGAAGGAGCCTATGGGTCCCTTTCGCTTGTCTTCAGTTTCCCCACCCACCAAATGGAGGGTTGGGCTCAATGCTCATTCTCCAAGCATCTTCTAGGCGTTGACGTGCCGGCCGTGGCCCTCCCTGGGATAATCACTGCTGGGGTTTGGTGTTGGCAGTGACTGGTTTTCTCCATATCACTCGCCCAGAGATAGATGCTGTACAGTGTGATGGGAAGAGTGTAAGACATTTCCAGGTTGAAAAGCCAGGGCTGACACTTTCTGAATTTTGGACAAGTCACCTCTCCTCTCTGAACTTCAGTTTTCTCATCTATGAATGGGAAGAAAAGCGTTACCTGTTTATGAAGGTCATGAGGAGGATTGAAACTGGGGGAGTCTTTGGTGAGGGAGGTACTGCTGTTGAGGTGTATTTATTGGGGATGCACAAAACACAGAGCCCAACCAGGCTGCCATACTTATGGGATGGTGTAAATGAAAAGTCCAGGCAGAGTGTGGTCCAGGCTGGGGCTGGGGGTGGGATTGGGGAGGACCCCATCACGGCGCTAGTGACTTACTCTGCTTCGTCTTGCATGGCTAACTCCAGGTGGAACCCCAAAGGGTCCCACCTTTCTAGGCTTCACGCTCGCACACCATGCCGTGTGCAGAAAGAGGGAGCGCTCCCGGCTTCGCCAGCCACTCTCGCAGGTCAGTCGTGGCCCAGCTTAGTCACAGGCCCACACCGAGCAGCTGTGTGGCTGGAGTGTGCCAGGGGTGCCCAGGGCAGGGTGAGGTTCGGAGGGGTGTCGCTGGAGGGTTAGGACCGCCGGGACCTGCTCTGCCACTCTCAGACATCTCTCCTCTTTGGAACTGTCATTTCCTACCAGGGGACACCGGAGCTCAGAGGCGAAGGTTGATTCCGGTGTGTCACCCCGCAAACGGGGCCCGAGAGCTGTTTGGCTGACTTGCCTGCTGTGTGGCCGCAGTGAGAGGGGGTGGTGCCCTGAGCCGGAAGAGAGGGAAGGACGAAGGACTGAAAGGCACCGCAAACTACCGCGTGCTAGATTCCGTACCAATGCCACATTGCCCAATCCCAGAGCCACGCTGGGGAGCAGGTTTTGCTGTTGCTCCCATTTTACAGATGCAAATGTGAGGCCCAGAGACCTGAGATGACCTGCGGGGGAAGCAGCACAGGAGTGTAAGAGTAGAGTCTCGCCCGGACACCTGCGCCGAGTATGCACCTACTGTGCGCTTAAGCGATTTCCTGCCTCCTCCTCGCATGGTCTGTGGATCTGCCTGTGCCCTGGCGGGTGGATTCCACACCACAAACCACCTGCGTCCCCGGCAAATAGTGCAGGGATGGTGGCTGAGTATCAGACACTGGCTTTCCTAGTGGCAGGTGCCTTAGCAAATAAACATTACATTTAAAAAGAGCCATGTACAAGGGGAAAATGCCAAGAAGACAGTACTACCTACCTATGGGTACCACACAATTCCACAAAAAAAATCATGAAAGCTGCTATGAGTCGGGCTCGTGCGAGGCCAGCCGGTGAGGAAATCCAAGCTGGGCTCCTGACTTGGGGGATGATGAGCTGTGTGAGCCCGGATAAGTTGGTTACCCTCTCTGAATCTCCAAGGTGTCCCCAGTTCATGAGGCAAACATCCTCAGAGGCCACAGAGGCATCAGAAGCAGGGTTGGTGGAGACTGGCCATCAAAAATGGTCTGTGTGGGCCGGAGATTTAGCTCAGTGGTTCCAGCGCCTACCTTGCAAGCGCAAGGCCCGGAGTTCAATCCTGGTAGCCACATACAGTGCTGGGTGTGGTGACTCATGCCCACCAGCCATCAATACCACATACCACAGTGCCGGGCATGTTGGCTCACACCTGTCATCCCAGCACTCGGGAGGCAGAGGCAGGAGGATTGCTGAGTTCCAGGCTTGCCTGGGCTACACAGTGAGTTGAGGGCCAGCCTGAACTACAAAGCAAGACCCTGTCTCAAAAAAAAAAAAAGAAAAAAAAAAGAAAAAGGTCTGTCTGTTTTGGGCCAGAGATTTAGCTCAGTGGTTCCAGCATCTGCCTTGCAAGCACAAGATCCCTGGTTTGACCTCTGGGAA
>PVIC010011353.1:30094-41820 GCA_004025085.1 Thryonomys swinderianus
CTTTGAACCCTTCAGGTTCCCAGAGCCGGATGAGGAGGTTTGGCTGCAGATCCCGGGCTTCGTCTCTGCACCCAGGGCTCAGTCCCAGCCCCAGCTGGCCCCCTCAGGCCCCTCCCAGGACTGGTTCTGTGCCAGTGTTCAGGCTGCTGTAGGCCTGGCCAGGCTCGAAAAAGGAATTATTTCTGTCTCCTGCATAGTTCTTAGCCTAATTCCCAAAATGGGAAATAGGCCTGGGCGCCCCCCCCCCCGCCCCCGCTCAGGGGGGGGGAGGGAGGGAGACCTTTGCACAGCTGGGAGGAAGGAGGGCCCCAGTGAGCGGCCCCACCCCCAAGACAGGCGGCAGGCTTACTGTGAGCACACAGAACCCCATGGCCTCTTCACTGGCCCTGCAGCCTGCACGGGGAGGGTGGGCACTGCAGGAGAAGGGTGACTCCTGGCCGGGCACCGGTGCAGACACCATCCCTGGCTGAGAGGGAGGAAGAGCCTGCCCGTGCCTAGGCCCAGGCAGCTGCCACCCCAGCTGCCTTTTCTGTCTGCCAAGGGGGCGGCGTCTCCTCCTCTTCTTCCAGGAAGCTCTCCCTGGCGCTTAGGGACCGAGCCGGGGTCCAGAGAGTGGCGCTGAGAACTCCAGCTGTCCTGTGAGCTCAGCTCCGTCCATCTCATTTCTTAGCATACCTCACAGCCTCCAGTTCCTAACTCTGTTCTTCCGGGGCCAGAGGGCAGAGAGGTCTGACTGACGCTGACAGGTGACTTGTCCACCGCAAGGCTGAATGTCTGACTGACTGGGGAGCTCTTTGTCACCACATCTAACCATCTGCTCAGTGAACGCATAACTGACGGAGAACACTGTCGCTTAGGGTTTGGACTCTCTGGAGGACTGACCGCCAGTCTGTCCACCTCCCTGTGGTTACTAACCAGTCAGGCACGTGACACATTACCTTTCTGCCCATCTCCTAATCAAATGCCTTTCTTGGAGTCTGTCTGACTGTCTCTGTGCGTCTGACTAAATGGGTGAGTGAAGTCTGCCCGTCTCCCTGTCTGTCTGTCTGTCTGTCTGTCACTGTTGATCTTTTTGTCTTTGGGGGGCATCGGGCTGGCTGTAATTGGATGAGTGTCGAGGTCTGTTTGTCACTCTGCCCGACTGACTCTCACTGTCTCTATAGCTGACTGACAAGGTGAGTGGCCACCTGTTTGTCTCTGAGTGTCTGTCATACCTCCTTGGACTAAATGACAACCAGCCATCTGTCTGTCTGCCTGGTTGTCTGACTACGTGCTTAACAAATGCTGAGTGACCTGCTGTTGACCGTCTCCCTGTCTCTGTGTCTGAATGACAAGATGGCCGACAGCTGGACCAGTTGCCTTCCACCTTCTGACTGATTAACTGAAGAGATACTAGGCCTTTGACTTCCTGACCTAGGACACAGGCTCAGGGGGTCAGCAGGGGCTGGGTGAAGTGCACCTGAAGCGCCCACCCAGCCTCTCCTCCCCAGGCCCCTGCAGCTTTCTCTTCAGGCAGGGAAGGTTCTGGGTGAATCTTTTGCCCACTGTTCTCTGTGGTTTCACACATTTGCCCCTCGTGTGAGGGTTGGGAAGGCTGGGTTCCCTGTCCTAGCCCTCACCTCTGTCTCTGGGGCCCTAAGGGGAAAGCCTCGGTCCTCAGGGAGGCCACACATACTCTGCATGAGGCAGGCCCTGCTCGGCCATCCATCCCTGGAAGTACTGTGGAATAGCCACAGGACACTGGTGAATTCCGGGGCCAGGGGCAGGTCTGGGAACAGCCAGCATTGCCGGAGGACAGGTCCCGTCTGTCAGCATCAGCAGCCTCCCCGGCCCCTCCAAGGGATCCAGCTGAGGGACGGTGAGTAATGCTTTCTGGAGGGAGGGAGGGAGGGAGGGAGGGAGGCACAGTCCCCGCCTGCCGGCGGCACTTCCTCCTGGTAACAGAATTCTGCCCGGCTGCTGCTTGCCTCCTCTGACCTCCCTTCCTTAAAGACAGAACTCTGCGGATGACTTTCATTTCAGGAGAAGTATGTGCAGCTGGCAGAGGAGAAGGGATGGGCAGGGAGATAGGAGGTGTTTAGGACCTTCCAGGTGAGAGGGGCCTCCCAAGAATTTGGCTCTGTCCAAGCTATGCCCTCCCTGTCTTTCTTAGGGTTCCCAGGCCCTCCACTGACCCTGGAGGGTGGCACCTGGCATGCTCTGTACAGCCCAGCAGACTGAGTGAGCCAGGCTCTGGGGCGAGGCAGGCAGGGGGCATCTGGAAGCTCTCTGGAGCCCACAGTGGACAGCAGCACTGAAAGATGTCAGAGCAGCATCCAAAGCTGGGGGAAGTTCAGTGTATGTTCAGGGTCAGGGCTCAGTTGAAGCTTAGAGTCAGGGGTCGGCCAGAGCCAGGATTAAGGCCTGTTCTTTCTGCCATACCAGGGTTAGAACTCAGGACCTTTTGCCTGCCAGGCACATGCAGTGCCACTGAGCTAATTCTCCAGCCCTGGGGCCTATTTTTGACAAAGATCATGGCTTGATGACCTGAGACTGACTTCGTTTGCAACCAGCATCAGGCCAGAGCTTCGCCCAAACCGGGACTAAGGAATCTGTGGTCATGGTCAAGTTCAATGAGACCAGGGCTGAGACTCAGCTTGTGGCTCCTTTAGAGGCTGGAGTTGACCAGACCAAGGGACTGGACTCCTGCTCACCGTGTCCCCTTCACTCTGAGGACTATAAATAAGGTCAGAGGCCAAGTGAAGAGTGAAAATATTCATGATCTGCTAGAGGTGGGGCAGAGGGCCGTGGGCCAGGCACGGAGGTAAAGGACTGTCTCCAATTAATGAGAGAGGAGAAAAGCAAAATCATAAAGGAGGTGGCCACTGTGGCATAGACACAGAATACATGGGTTAGAATTCTCTTTCTGTTCCTCTGTGGCTTTGGGCAAGTTTTACATCTTCTCTGCCTTGATTTTCTCATCTATGGAGTGGGAATGAAAATAGTAAGAATGGAAGAAGTGAGTAGGTGTACATGCTCACAGTCCTGGCTCAGTCCAACCTCAGCTGTTCTCACGAGTTCCACAGAGAGGCCATGCCTTGTGGACAGCCCATGGTGGAAGTCAGGTGAGGGAGAGAAGCCTGGACCTGCAGGCCTCCGCTCTCTTGGGCTGTGGACATCTAATGACACTTGTAGTTACCTCTCCATTGTCTGTGTTCCTTTTATCTTTCTCCATCACCACCCCGCACCCTGGAGTACAGTAGGTACTCAGTAAACAGTTAACACATGATAGTAATAGTAAAACCATCATGTTCACTGGGCCACACACAGCTCTTTGCCTTCCTTCTCATTTTTGTGATCAAGCCTTTGGAAGATGGATTCTTACACCGACTATGCATGCCCAAACAGTACTGAAGAGGAGACACAGAGAAAGAACAGAGAGCAGAGACACCTCTCCCACATGTCCAGACTGGGAGAAATCATTTTTTTGCACACCTTTACAGAATCTTCATGTGTTTAGATATCCATATTCATGTTCCACCAGCTCCATGGAAATAGGTATTTTGTTTGTTTTATCCATTGCTTTGTTCTCATTGCTTGGATGGAGCCTAGAAAGTCATTGGCACCATACAGGGCTTGTGTCCTGCATGCCGCCCTGTACCCCATCAACTGTTAACGAGGTGGTAACCGTCAGAGGTCTTTCCATGTCATTTTAATGGCTACATCATCTTCCACGGCTGGACAGACCACAGTGACTAACTTAATGCTCCATCAAGGTAGTTTCTACTTGTGTTTTCCTTCAACCACAGAGATGATGCCTCATTTAAACTTCACATCTGACCTCTGCAAGGGTCACCTCTCCTTTCCGCTGCAAAGACTGCACCTCAGACAGGTTAAGGCACTTGCTCAAGGTCACACAGCCAACCTCTGGAGCCACTCCCCGACTGAAGCCTTTGCTGTTCCCAGAGGGCCCTCGCTGAGTTATCCTATGACCAGCCTTAGGGAAGGCTGCCCTGTGATATTTCTGGTTGGTTTTCTTTTTGAGATAGGGTCTCACTATGTAGTTCAGGCTGGTCATAAGCTCACTATGTAGCCCAGGCTGACCTTGAACTCATGACAATCTTCCTACCTCTGCCTCCCAAGTGCTAGGATCACAGGCATGTGCCACCACACCCAGCCACCCTGTGATATTTCTGTCACTCTCCCAGGGCATGGCCCTCTGCCAGGGTTCTAGACATTGGTCTGAGTCTCCAGCAGCCCAAGCCAGGTTTAGAAGCGTCTCCAGATGGACCCAGGACCCAGAACCCATTCCTCCAGAGCCATGCGGAAGTAGTGGTTCTTGGATGGGACACCAGCGACCTTGTAGACATTTCTTGTTGTCACTTCAAGCAGTAACTCGCGGGCGGAGGCCAGAGCTGCTGAGCATCCTGCAGTCAGGACGGTCCACCCTGGGGCCCAGACTGAGAGCGCTGAATCTAGCACACTGTGTAAGGGGACAGACTCTGGCCCTGGCATTTCTGGGGCCAAACGTTAGCTAAGTGATCTTGGGCCGGTTGTTTAACCACTCTGTGCTTCTATGTCTGAACCTGTGAAAGGGGAGAGAAGTCACCCCTTTCTTCCAGATTACTTGGAGAAGCACCTTGGAAGTGC
Organism: Thryonomys swinderianus; assembly: GCA_004025085.1. Taxonomy (NCBI): domain Eukaryota; kingdom Metazoa; phylum Chordata; class Mammalia; order Rodentia; family Thryonomyidae; genus Thryonomys; species Thryonomys swinderianus. The sequence continues at coordinate 34,724 of PVIC010011353.1, forward strand.
TGGTGCAGGAAGCCATGCTGGACTCACCCGGGGAATGTGGATGTTGGGGAGCTGGGGGGCGAGCCCTGCAGAGAGGGCAGAACAGTGGCCGGTCCCAGCTCCCACAGCCGCCTTCCCCAGGGAGTGTGAGCTCGGTCCTCAGATAAAAATAGAATGGTGTCCTCTGCTTGGTCAGAAATAGAGGAAAATTCCCTCAGAAGATTTTTTTTCCATTCTGGGGTCTGAAAAGCAGCTTCCGGGATACCCTGAGATGTGGGGATTTCCAAGAAGTGGAGCACTGAAAGATCTTAGAGGCCAGCAACGCCAAGCCCTTTGTTTAACAGATGGGGCAGGGGGCAGGACTTGCTCACACAGCGAGTCAGTGGCATATCTGAGCAGGAAGCTCTTCCTGCCTGGCTACAGGCTCTGGAGTGTGGCCTGCCAGGGAGGCAAGGCCCAGGCAGTGTTCACAAGCACTGCTCTGAGAGCAGATGGGCCCCAGTACATACCCTGCTCCTCTGGCAGGAACTCAGGTGGGCCGTATCCGATGCCCTGAGTGCCAGCAAACCAGACAGGCTCGTGTTTTGTAGCTGCAGGCCAGAGAGAAGGTGCAGGTTGGTTCACACATTGCTGGGGGGGGATGCGAGTCAGCCTGTGTAGGGAAGCAACTTGATGACATCTAAGAGCACACACACGGAATCTGCCCTTTGCTCAGCAAACGTCCTTGGGTAGACACGGGCAAGGTCTCTCACACACTGGTGAGTTTTCAGGAACTCGGTGTGAGCTGATATCCAGCAACTTCCAAGATGTATCATTAAGTGAATACATAAGATCCTGAGGGGTGGATGTAGGATAGAAAGAATATGGATAAATATAAACGTGTAGGCAGTCATAGCACATCTGTTAAGAAGGCACACAGCTGCAAGGATCAGAGAACCCAACAGTTGGCGTGAACAACTGCAAGTCCAGAGCTGGACAGCCCAGAACTGACACAGCTGCTCAGGAGCTCAGCCAGCTTCCTTCTTCCTGCGCTTACATTTGAGTAAGTGTCCTTAATCCTCATGGTCCTAAGGTGACTGTTTCACCTCCAGCCATTAAGTCCACAATCCATGCAGGAAAGAATAAAAAAGAGGACAAAGGGTAAAAGGAAAATACAAAGACAAGTGTCTTCTTTTTGCAAGTACTTTAGCTCTTCAGGAAAGCAGACAGGAATGCCTTCCCTAGGACTTCCTGACATACCTTACTGGACAGAACCAAGTCACACGGCCACTCTTAGCTGCAAGAGAGTCCAGGAACTTTTTTTTTTTTTTTAATTTGGGCATTTTGCCATCTACACAAACCTGAGATTCTGTTCAAGGGCACAGGCTGGATGTTACAAGGCCCCTGGCAGAGTCATCCATTCATAGTCCATTGATGGGACAATATTCAAGACACTGTGAACCATGATTATCCCTTGGCCAGGGTGGTGGAGGCAGGGAGGAAATTCATGTTTTTTTCTTGTTTTTTGCTTTTGTTTTTTTGAAACAAGGTCTCACTTTGTAGTTCAGGTTGGCCCTAAGCTCATATGTAGCCCAGGCAAGCCTCGAACTCAGCAATCCTCCTGCCTCTGCCTCCCAAGTGCTGGGATTACAGGCACCAGCCACTATGCCCAGCAGGAAATCTATGTTTTAACTGTGTACCCTTTTGTGCTTTCTAATTGTTCAAATTATATGGATGTATTACAGATAACATAGCTTACAAAAATGTACGATTGATTTTTGTTTGTTTGTTTTTGATACAGTGTCTCACTTTGTAGTTCAGGCTGGCTCTGAGCTCACTATGTAGCCCAGGCAAGCCTCAAACTCAGCAATCCTCCTGCCTCTGCCTCCCGAGTGCTGGAATTACAGCCTGAGGCACCATGCCCAGCACTGTGGTGTGTGGTACTGATTGCTGGTGAGCGTGAGTCACCATGCCCGGTACTGTTACATGTGGTTACCAGGGATCAAATCAGGGACCTTGCACTTGCCAGGCAGGTGCTGGAACCACTGAGCTAAATCTCCGGCCCTGAAATAGATGATTTTTTTAAAGGAGCAGTTTTTGCAAAGTGCTCTGAACATAACAGGCACTCAGGAAAACAGGTTTTCTTTCATTTGTCATTTGGCTCCCATCAGTTGAGGATTGAGCTTCTCTCTGCCATCTGAGTCTTGTCACCTCGAGTGTGTTTCCTGGTCTCTCTTGTTTCACTCCCTCCTGGAGGGTGATGCAGCACAGGTTAGGCTGCTCTCAGCAGCTGCCGGGAGAGTTTCTCCCAAGTAGCTAAACAGATGGCTTCAAAGGGCTCTTGAAATACGTCGGCAGGTGGGCGAGGCCAATGCATTCCAGAAAAGAAATGAGCTCCCTTGAGCAGCTCTTGGCCACGGACGGATGCTGCTGTGTCCACCTCACAGTAAGGGCCAGGCCTGGTCCAGATGCTTCTGCAGCCATCAGCTCATTAACGCCCCCTGGAGGGAGGGATGTCCAATAGATGGATCACGTCATCACCGTGGTGCAGTTGAGAAATGCATGGCCTGAACTACTTATTTGGGGAAACTGAGTTTGTCACCGCAGTCAGTGGTGGACACTGAGATGGCGCAGAGAAGCCAGGACACCTGGACCCAAGGACCGAGCATGAGTCTGGAGATCCATGGCCATTTGCAGAGGTCTAAGGAGGGGCTGTGGATCTGGGGTTGATTCTGTGGATTGTGAGGGGTTCAAAGTTTGGAAGTGGAAAGTGCCCAATCTCAGCTGGCCTCTGGGTCAAGTTCAGTGGCAAGGAAGCTCTCTGCACACCTCAGAGCTGTGGGGAGCTGTGGTGAGATTGTGGATGGGATCGTGAGATTGTGGGTACCAGCTTCTGACTGCTGCCCCTGGGCTCCCCCCGCCTCTCGCCTAGTCTATTTCAGTAGCCTCCTTGGTCTCCAGGCTGCCATCCTGCCCACTTCCGTCCTCTAGGCATTCTCCACTTGCAGCCGCAGGGATCCTGTGGAAATCTAAGGCTGAGTGCATTCCTTCTGGGCTCAAAGTCCTCGCACAGCGTCCACATCACTCAAAAGATAACCACAGTTCTTACCAGGTCCCGCCTGCCTCCCTGTGGTCCAGCCCCATCAGTTCCCAAACTCCCTGTCAAATTCCCTTCGGTTCCTTCGATTTCAGCCCCCCTTGCTTCCTGCTCCTGCCCCAGGGCCTTTGCACTTGCTATTTCCCCAGGCATCTGTGGCTCCTTTTCTCTCCTTCAGTCTCTCTTCAAATATCACTTCCTTAGAGTGACTTTCCAGGGCCGCAAGGCCCTTGCCTGGACACTGAAAGCAGCTCTGTCCCTACCCATTATTCCTCTCTGCCTGCTTTATTTTTCTTATCAGTACAAATCAAATCACGCTTTCATTTGTTCCCTTGTAGCTTCCTTGCCAGTTTTCTTAGACAACAGAGATTTTGTGTTGCTCACCCATCTCAGAGTAGATGCCCCATAAATATATTTTATTTGTATTTGCATGTAAAATATAGATTGATAGAAGGGCTTTATTGAGTTTTTTGAGATGTACATTTAGACATTTAAAGTGAGCAAGTTGATGTTTTTTAGTAAATATGCATATTTGATTATGATACATTTTCGCTACCCCCAAAAGAGGCCCCATCATCTTCACCATCACCCCGTCATGGCGACCCCATCACAGCCCCTTGGGACCACTAACCTACTTCCCATCTTTATGAATTTGCCTGTCTGTATACTTCATGTAATAGAGTCAGATAACCTGCGGTCTTTGGCGACTGGCTCTTTTCACCCTGTTTTAAGATGCATGTGTCGGGCACCACTCCTCTAGTGGGTAAATGCCATTCCACTGGGCAGACGCGTCACCTTTTGTTATTCGTCATCAGGGGACAGGTGGGCTCTTCTCACTTCTGCTTCTTGGGGGCCTCTGTGTACAAGGCTGTGCACCTGTGTTCTCATTCCTCTCAGTGCACACCTGGGAGTACAGTTTCTGGCCACGTGGTAACTCTGTCTAATCTCTACAGCAGTGGTGGCCAACCTGTGGCACCTGTGCCAGAGCAGGCTGTTGGTATCACTGAAAGCTTGAAAAAGTTTGCCATCTTTGCTTTGGAGGAACTGCCGGCCTGTGCTCCAGTGCTGACTGCCCAAAGGGAGAACTCTGCTCCCTCTGCCTCCCGGCCAGTGCTTGCTTCCATCTGCTGCTCGGGTCTGGCGGTGCTGGTGGTGTAAAGCGGTGTTTTCTGTGATTCTCACAGGCGCGTTTCCCTGACGGCTTGTTGGGACTGTTTCTGGATGTGACTGGCTGTAGGCCAGCCAAGGGCCACCCCGGGGTCTTCATGGCCGAGCCTTCTCAGGACAAGGCCCTGGATGTTCTGCAAGGCCAGGCAGCTCCCAGGTCAGCCAGATGGCCAGGCCACCTCTTCCAGCTGACTCAGGCAGCCAACAGGCACCAACTCAGGATGCCTTCAGACCAGCCAGTGCTGCTGACCCAGGCACCAGGGCACTGCCTCCTGTCCATGCTTGCCAGCCTTGTGTTGCCTTAACAGGTTTCTCCACCTCTGTGAGTCCTTGGCCTCTGTAGGGGCTGTGTTACCTCCCCTGCACGCTCAGGCAAAGGCAACTCAAAGATGTGACTCCAGGCCTGGGATGCAGTGGCACCAAGACCCGTGTGTTCCTATTGAGCACACTTGTGGAGTTAGCCCTGGCTACCTCTGGGGTTAATGTGACTGAATCAAGCCTGCCTGCTTGGAGCTCGCCCTCCACGGGGAGAAAGATGGAGTCTCAGAAAGGCAACAGAGCAGAGATCAGAGTCACAGCCCTAGAATCTTCTTCTGCTTCTTCTTTTGGTACTGGGGGGTTGAACTCAGGACCTTGCACTTGCGAGGCAGGCACCGGAACCACTGAGCTACATCCCCCTGACACTTCTGTAAGTGTTTCCTTCGTTCACTGTGTGAACATCAGCAGGTGGGACAGGCTGGTAGCCCTATTCTCTCTCAGAGAAAGTGAATCACACCATTGTTTGATCTTTGGATTTAAACCAGGAAAATAAGAGCCATGTACCAGAGATTTAGCTAAGTGGTTCCAGCGCCTGACTCGCAAGTGCGAGGCCCTGAGTTCAATCCTGGTAACCACATACAATGCTGGGCGTATTGACTTACGCCCACCAGCCATCAATACCACATACCACAGTGCCGGGCGTGGTGGCTCACACCTGTAATCCCAGCATTTGGGAGGCAGAGACAGGAGGCTTGCTGAGTTCGAGACTTGCCTGGGCTCCAGCCTGAACTACAAAGCGAGACCCTGTCTCAAAAAAAAGCCATGTAAATAGTTGCAGGGAGTTTGTACCAGAAGTGAAGGCAAGTGCAAAGGTCCTGGAGTAAAACCCCATGGTAACATCTAGGAAGTGTGAGGTAGCCACACTGACGGGGTGAGGAAAGAAGAAATGCCCCCTCCAAGTTGGCATAGGGAGCGGTAGAGCCCAGATTCTAACATAGTTCTGGGGTCTCCAGCCCAGCATCTAGTCTCCGAGTAGATCGTCTTCTGCTCCCTCCGGCCCACGTACCCTTCAGGGGCTGTGAGCTTCCTGCTCAGAAGTGGAGCTGGGAACCCCCCCCCCCTTTCCCTGCTCAGACCCAGCACCAGCCTCCTTGTGTGGCCTGAGGCGAATGACTTTGCTACTCCGTGCCTCAGTCTCCCTGTGTGCCTAATGGAGCTAATAATAGGATTTACCTCAGAAGGCTGTTGTGGGCCAGGATAGATACAGTGCTTAAAACAGCATTAGTAAGTGCTTAATCTATTTTCTTTTTCCTCCTGACCTGTGATTTTTTTTTTCTAATATGCCAAAGTATGACATAACTTAGAGGGAGGGGTCATCGAGTCTGAGGAAAACTGGAGGTGAGCGACTGGGGCAAACCTTCCCGGGGCCAACGCCACCTTCCATCTTCAAGTCGAAGCGGGCCTGGTCACGGGACGTGGTCTCTGCAATCGCACCGGCTCCCACACTCGGGAAGGCTCTGTCACTGCCTGGAAATCCATGGTGACTTGAACAAGGGCCTGTGTTCTTATTGGGGCCGAGACCTGTCCAGCGCAGGCTGGAGAGCAGTGAGGAGGTCCCACGTGGCAGGGTCCATCACAATGGCTGCTTCGTTCCTATTGGAATTTAGGGGCGTCATTTGATCCATCCAGTTTAGCCAAGCACCTCTCAAGTTTTCCCAGAGGGTTAAGAAGAACATTTATCCCTTTGAGGAACAGGAGAGTCCGGAAGGAGGGATCCAGGAGGCTCTAGATGGTTCATTAGCCTGGGAGGCAGGGGGCACATCGTGCAGGACTCCGCCAGAGCAGATTTTCGCATAAACCACAGTTCTGTCTTATGGGACCCCAGAACCTCCTGGAAAGGAAAGAAAATAACTGACTGAACGCCACTGTGGCAGAAGGTTCCCTGTTGTTATTTCCCTTAGTTTTGCTTGGGGAACCATCGTCACTCTTAGTAGCCCGTCTTGCAGAGAAACGTAGCTTCCATCAGGCAGTGCTAATTGCTAATGGTGCCCTGATTAGTAGGGGGAGGGGAGGAAATGGAAAAGGAGGTGTGGGCAGGAAGCACCACAATGGACGCACTGTGTGGGCCTTAGGCCTGTCGTCTTCCTCCATAAAAATAGGATTTTTTTTTTTTTTTTTTTGAGACAGGGTCTTGCTTTGTAGTTCAGGCTGGTTCTGAGCTCACTATGTAGCCCAGGCAAGCCTGGAACTCAGCAATCCTCCTGCCTCTGCCTCCCGAGTGCTGGGATTACAGGTGTGAGCCACCACGCCTGGCACTGTGGTACGTGGCATTGATTGCTGGTGAGCGTGAGTCTCCACGCCCAGCATTGTATGTGGTTACTGGGGATCGAACTCAGGACCTTACACTTGCAAGGCAGGCGCTGGAACCACTGAGCCAACCCTCCGGCTCAAAAAATAGGATATTTTATGTCTGCATTAATATAAAGATGAACACAGCAACACTGCACATTAAAACATTTTCTTTAGCCTAAAAGTTCTAATGTTTAGAAAAAAAATTAAAGCCAGTTATGCCCATAGTGCCAATATTCTAGGAAACTGAAGCAAGAGCTTCACAAGT
>PVIC010011354.1:0-37500 GCA_004025085.1 Thryonomys swinderianus
AAAAAAAAAGAACATGTTTAGACAGTAAATCAGGCTTCGGGGTGCACAGAGGCAATTCCAGCAATTTGGGAGGTTGAGACAGCAGAATTGCTTGAACTCAGGAATTTGAGGTCAGACTGAGAAACTTAGCAAGACCATGTCTGTAGAAAAGTCATTTGTGAAGTAGATTATCTTTATTACCTAGAACTGTTCTCCTCTCTCTCTGTTTTTTTTCTTTTTTTCTCCTTCCTTCTTACCTTTTCCTCTGTCCTTCCCATTCTGCTTCCTTTCTTATCAAAATATATAATCTTCCATGATCTGCTTAGGAAGAAAATTATATTGAAGAAGAGTTAGCATATTCCTCACATCCAGCTATATCGTGTTATATAATGGAAGACCGTAAGCACGGTCTTTTGAGAAGTACAAATCTTTTTTTTTTTTTTTTGCTTTTTGAGACAGGGTCTCACTTTGTAGTTCAGGCTGGCCCTGAGCTCACTATGTAGCCCAGGCAAGCCTGGAACTCAGCAATCCTCCTGTCTCTGCCTCCCGAGTGCTGGGATTACAGGCGTGAGCCACCACGTCCGGCATTGTGGTATGTGGTGTTGATTGTTGGTGGGCGTGTCTCCATGCCCAGCATTATATGTGGTCACCGGGGATCGAACTCAGGACCTTGCGCTTGCAAAGCAGGCGCCGGAACCACTGAGCTAACCCTCTGGCCCGAGAAGTACAAATCTTGACTGATGAATGTGGTAACAGTTCCCTGGGGCAGCAAGTTAAGTATATCGAGGCAAATAATATTTAGACCAATCCACAGTGGCATCAGACAGCATCATTGCTGACTGTAATAAAAACAACAGGCTTCTTGCACAGCTCAAAGTACTCAAACGTTCATCACTACAAGTAAGCCTTCTGGACCTGGCCATTCTCAATGTGGCTCTAAACATGATAGTTTTTCATGATGGATGTAGGTTGAAACATGACACTAAGACATAAACTCAAGAGCTTCTTAGTTGTAATCTCCTTGAACAGAGAATAATTTCAGCAATGTATCATTTACTTCAAAATTTAACTTGGGATTTCTATGAAAATGTTCCAGAATACTGCATTCCTACAAAAACTAAATACTCACGCTTAGAATTCACTTCTCTTTGACAGATGAACTCCTGTGATGGTGCAAAGTATCTAGATCTTACCTCAAGGGAGCCAGTACTCTGAACAGAACGTCCACTGCATTCAGAATAATACACTGTGATTACAAAGGAAGCAAAGGAAGCAAAATGCCACGTAAGTTTAATAAATGGAAACACATCATCTAGTTTGGGCTGTTTATTCATTCCAGGACCAAAACAGCTCCTGAAACTTCTGAGTTTCTAATTTAGAACATCTTAAATAGGGAGAGAATGGTTTGGACAAGCCTGGCTAGCAGCTTTCAAAAACTCATTAGTCCTGTAAAATTTCAATTTATCCTCTCAAATTTGCAAGGCTTCCAGCACATTTACCAATAATACCCTTTTCTTTTCAAGTTATCCTCACCTCTCCCTGCAGTTCCCCATATCATTAAACTGAATGCAGGGATGTGGCCGCAGAAAAACCATTTGGTATTCCCTGCCAATAATTACTATTAAAAGAAAAGGGAGAAGTGGACACTATTAAAAGTTCTGGGGAGAAGGTCTCCCCCACAGTGCACCTAGGTTTCTTTAAAGTACTGAGAGTATTTCTGCATGCATAACGCAAATTCCAGCCTGTCAACGGTATCCATTGCTGTATACCTGGCTCTATGAAGAACAGAGCACACCTATGGAGTGTTCCTCTGAATTTTATGGTTAATGCTGGCTTTACAACCACCCACAGAACAATCCAACCACGTGTAGGCTGTGTGTCTTAAACACCCCTGGACTCCTAACACAGCCATGGCTCTTAGTAGATGCCAGGGACAGCCACCCACACATGCTACACAAGTGTCCCTCAGATGTGGCAACCAAAATGTGCTAAGATATGCAACAACCACAGATGAGTTGGAGCAGGCCAGGAGTCAGCCCTTGGAATGATGGGAATGTAACTGGAAACCAGAAGCCTTTGTAGGGCAGCGCACGTTGCTTTCTAAGGAGCAGCTACATGGCCTCTCCCCTGTTGATGACGCGCCAAGGCCAGCAGGGTGTCGCTGCTCATCCTGGCTCTGATCAGCAGCCTGACTGCTTGTTTGCTTTCTGTGTTGTAGCTTAGGGTGTGTGGTCTCCTTTGCTCTCCGTTTATCTTCTTAAATGAAACCCTAAAGACCCCAGTATTCCTTGTCCCTCACACCTGGTCCTGCCCATGACACTCACCCTCAGCTTGTCCAGCTAGACATCACTGGTGAGTAAATCCCTGACTGCCTGGACCATTGCAGTACCTTGAGTCGGGCTGCCTTCCCGCCAGGGCTGCTGGAGTAGCCTCCGCATGCAAATCTGACTGCTTTATTGCTGTGCTTGTAGGTAGGTGATGGCTCCCTCTGGAAGTGAAGAGTCTTGAAGATGTGAGCGAGCAGCACAGAAGAATCACCGGAGCGTTGTGAACCAGCCCTCTCACACCCAAGGACGGTGTCTCACCAGGGAGCTGTGGATAGTGGCTCAGGTGATCCTCACAGAAACTCAGCTGCAAGGTGGTACCCTGAGTCTCCTTGGACAAACCCTAGATGTGAGATTTGGAAGGGACAGTATCGAGGTAGGGGCATGGTGAGAGAAGGGAGGGGACGAGGGATGAGAAAAGAAAGGTTCACAAAAGGAAAGAAGGGAAGGGAAAGGAAAGAGAAAGACAATGGTGGAGGGGAGGAGAGGACAGGAGCAAAGGGAGGAAGGAAAGAAGGAAGGGAAAAGAGACTGTTTACACGTAGACATGTAGTGACCTGGGTTCCAGGGTGACCGGTGTAAGAGCTGGAGCCGTACTGAGGTCTTTGTGGTCAGAAAGCTCATACACATCAGGGGTTAGTGTGACAGCCACTGACCTGCCTGGTTCATGGGACTTACTGTGTGGCCCTCAGGCAGAATGGCGAAGCCCAGTAGGTCCTGCTGGCCAGGTGGGTACCAGTGAGGCCTGGCTGGGCACACCTGCTCGGGCAGCAGGTTGGAGGGCTGTGCAGTGGCCTCTTAGATGGCCAGTTCTTTTCTCATCTGTGCCTGTCTCCTCCCATCGAAGGGCAGCCACAAGACAGTGCTGCTCCGAGAAACCCAAACAGAGGTCCGGAAAGCCTTTGGCTTTTACAGTAAAAAGCAGGGGGGCTTGGTTTCTAGGCTCTGTGCTCCTTGTCCCCTGTCTTCTTCCTCTGTGGGCTGCAGCAGCCATCTGTGGTGAGGAGGGAACAGCGCGAGGACATGCCAACACAGAATGCATGGTGTGGAAGACAAACTCACCAAATTCCCTAGTAGTCAATTCTGCATTTAAGAAATACTCAAGGGATCCCCCTACCTTTGCTAAGTGTGATCCCAGGGGCCCCAGGATCCTGCTGAAAAGTAGGTTCCTAGGCCCTACCCAAGATCTAGGGACGAGCCATACTGCATCTTAGCTGGCTCTCCAGGAATCTGTTTAGACACTAGTTTTGATGAGTCCTGGGGTAAATCTGGCCTCATGTTGATCTGCACACAGGCCTATCTTTAGACATTCTGATTCAGCTAACGGAAGATTCAGCTCCTGTGTGACTTTGTTTTCTTGCCCTACCAGGGATTGAACTCACGCTTCCAAGGCAGATGGCAGCACCACTGAGCTGAATCCCTGGCCCCTCCTGTGTGATTCTGACATGCATTCGGGGCTGAGAGCTGTTTTGCTTGTTATCAACCCAGCAGCAGCATAGGAAACATTGTTTAGGCCCACCTCACACCTACCACACTAGTCTCAGTTGGGGCCAGAATCCAGTTTGACCAGCCCTGGTGATCTCACACCACTGACACCTCTGTCAGGTTGAGAAACTTATGAAGGACAGGACATGACTCAAGAGAGGACAGCAGCAAAAGTCATGTGAAGGCCACGAGGCAGCAGTGCTTTCCTGGCCCACACAGCCTCCAGCTACTGTGGCTTCCTAGAGGGCATATTCTGGATTTACTCATTTTCTGTCTCCTCCCAGAAGGCCCTGCACAGAGCAGGCAGGAAATACCTATCAATAGCAGCGAATCAGTCCACCAGCTATAGCTATCTGATCTTGATGGGAGAGTCAGGAACAGAACAGAGGACACACACTTTTTGTCATTAACTCTCATCCCTGCCTGTTGCAGCTACAGACGTTTTTGTAGAATGCCCCCTTCTAAGTCACAGAGTGCTGTTAGTCCTGAGTTATTTCTGGGCCACACCCTGTAGTTGTGTTCAGCAACCTAAACTAACTGTTCCAGCCCATTACAGAGGTGGGAGATGGTGGGGAGAGTGGAAAACCCCACAGACCACACCCTATCCTAGTAGGGTTATACCTGGTGGAGTCCATGGCCAAAATTCTGATGGCTGGGATTAAGTGGGCTGACTTAAAGCTGGAGATGAACCACTGTGCCAGCCCTAGGGCCATCTGTGAGGTGACAGACTCTCCCCTGTGCTGCACCTGCTCTGGTACACCAAGAAAAAGGTCCCCCCCCCCAGGGCAGTGGCTGCACCTCCTTCCAGATCTTAAGAGCAGGACTGACAGGTGAAGCTCTGCAGAGTGAGCAGGGACCCATGCTGCCGGGCCATACCTCTGGGTCTCAGATCCCTGAGGACAGCTGCTGAGTCACAGGTATCTGTTTCCAAATGAAGCTGCTTCTAGTTTAAAAATCAAAAGGTGTGAAAAGGTGCCCTCAGTGGCTCTTATCAAAGCCACCAGCAAGTGAGCTTGTGCGCTTGGTGGGGCATCTACGCCCCCTGTACATCTTCACTACCTCCTTACCCCAAGACTAGCTGTCTGGTCCTATTCACACCAGCAATTTCCTCTGATCACGCAAACATTCTGGGCATGGGATTCCAATGCACCAGAGGGAAAGCTCTGGTCAGTCACCTCAATTAGAGTGGGAAAGAAAAGATAACTAATAGTGAACATGCTATTTAAGTGCAGGTAAAATATCAGATATTTTCTAATGAAATAAACCAGTTTCTCCTGTGTCTATAAAATTTAGAAAACTAGCATTTTCTTCTCAAAGGGAGTACACCTTAATAAAATCATTAAGCTCAATGTTGTTTTCTAACAGTTTAACTTCTTATTCTGGACAGATAGGTCCTGTCTGAGTTAGTGTAACTTTTCTTGGGATATGGATTCTCATTTTAAGGAGCTCCTCTTTCACATATATGTAACTTATCAAAAACTAAGAATTTTGCCAGGTGTGGTGGTTTATGCCTGTAATCCCAGCACTCAGGAGGCAGAGGCAGAAGGATTGCTGTGAGTTCAAGGCCTGCCTGGGCTACATAGTGAGTTCAGGACCACTATGAACTATAAAGCGAGATCCCATCTCAAAAAACTGAAAAACAAAACAACCCAGAAATTTCTACTAAATACTGTAATAAAGAGCAAAACAATTTAGTTCTTACCATAAAATTATAAGATAAAAACTGGAGATTAAGACTTTTGCAAGTAAGATCTTCAAATGGCCCATTTTCATCAAAATGCTGTTTTTCTACAAGCTTTTGTACTTATGCTGCCTTTGAAGTTCATTTCTGAACATTAAATATTTTGAGTGTGGTGAGCCTCTTGGGCTTTACTATTTTAAAGCATCTATTGTATATTTAATGCTCTCAAGGCCAATCAAATTTAGATTTCATCAACCATATACTGCAGGTAAACTGTGTCGACCAAATCCTTTAGTCTTTGTGGGCAGTAGGCTGATGCATTTGCTTTGCTGGTTCTACACACACACACACACACACACACACACACACACACACACACACGGAGAGGCTTTAGATAAGGCAATGCATCTGGATGCTGGTCTCAACCCCAGTCTGGACCCTTTGGGGCAGACTGAACCCCACAGAGCAGGGACAGATGCCATCACACTATTCTCTCAGGTTTTCCTTTTCAGGGATTATGACAAAATCTTGAACTTGTATTCTGTTAAACACTGAGTTTGGCCATGGTTTTAATTTCTTCAAGACCACTAAGTGCATGTTTCTAAAACAGAGAATCATAATTCAGGGATGAGAAAGAAAAAGATCAGGGTCAGAGCTTAGTCTCAGGGACTATAATGAAAATAACCAAGCTGTTATTTTAATTACAACTTGGCTTTCCATATTCTTTAGTCAACACTGGCAAGGACATCAGGATCAAGATGAAACCGAAAAAACATTGTCAAAACAGGAAAACCAAGTCATGATATGTTCTGAGTGAGAGTGGCAAATGCCAAGGAGATATACATGGTTTTTAGCTAGTCAGGGAATTAAATGGGAATGAATCGGGGACTCCTTAACATGCTAGACTCCTTTCATGTCCTATAAAATATATAGAGGGTATATGAAAAATGGGTTTAGAGTTTTGTGGGGGAAAAGTCTTTATAAATATTTATCAACAGTTTATTTCCTCAAATTGGCTATAGCCCCTAATTGAAATCTATGATGTTTATGCAGGTCTTTTCTTTATAAGTAGAAAAGATCCAGTAATTTATTGAGAGAAATCAGAGGGTGGTTCAATTTATTCAGCATGTGTGTAATAAAGATGGAATTGCTCAGAATTAAGAGTATAAGTCTCATATTTAAATGTCTTGGTTCCAAACTCTCCTTATGAAGATTCCTGACCTAATATTCTGAATAGGGATGAGTGAGTGGCTCAGCAGCATTGCCCGCTGCATTTTGTAGCAGAAAAATGACTCTCTTCCTAAAAATCAGAAGAAAAAGCAAGCAAGACAGGTACAAGGTAGATTTACATTCAGAATTTGTCTTTTAATTATTGCAATGTACGGAAAAGCTTTTAAGTACCTTTTCATTACATACTAATAAAACTCTCCACCTGAAGTGGCAAAGAAGTTTTTAGGCCTGCTGTCTTCTTCAGCAGCAGTGTCAGTGGGAAGGGTACAACACATATTTCTTTGTGGTAAATTAAAGTCAGAATGAGAGCTATTCTTGAATTGTCCTTGACACACCAAGGAGAAAACAATCAAATAAAACAATGTTTTATACTGCACATGTAATCATAAGACCTGGCAACTCTAAAAAAATGTGATGACTTTTGTCTTCTAGATATTTCTATCCCCTTGGTATTGAAATTTAGATGTCCTTTAAGTTTTTAGAATGCAAATAAATGGAACCAGCGAGTACTTAAATACCAGGGATGAAAAGTGAAGGAAATGACTCATACTCCCTGTAAGTATTTTAGTTGTAGGCCATTCTAGAATTTGAAAGTCTGTGTGTGTGTGTATATATGGGAGTGTTACAGAAATCCCATGTTCACAAATAATCACATTTGGAACTACTGCAATCAAACATTTATTTCCACATTTGAATCATATACAGTGAGTGAATCACACCAATATGAACTGAACAGGTTCTTGTATCTCTCATTCCATGAGCATGACCTATTAACCGTTTGTTTTTCATGGTGGATGATACAACAGAACCAAGCACACTGACACCAATTACATCTCTTTTTCCCTTCTCACCCAAGTTCTGGTTGTCCTGGCAGGTTGGTTATCCCAGTGTGGAGTGATTTCCAAGCCAGTCACAGAGGCTATGCTTGCAGTGGCCTGTCTAAATTGCAAGTTGTGGTACTTCCAAGTAAGTCAGACTGGAGAAAGCAGATGAGAGTTATAAATAAGGACAGTAACAGCAATGATAATAGGTTAGCTTCCCTAATATTATACTAAAAAACAAGAAGTATGGCCACAGCTTTCAGTTGCATACTCTGCATATGTGCACCATCCTTGTGAAGGGGGCTGGGTGTATGTAACACAGAAAAAAAAAATCAAACTGTTCATCAAAGTCTGTTTTCAAATAGAAAATGAAGTAAGCATGTATATGGAGCTTGATTTTTTAAACCTTAAATATAGCTGCATTTAAAAAAATCAGTAAGTTTAATTTTTTAAAAGAATAACTATACTAACACATTTTCCGTGGTCCAAAATGCTTTCCATATAGTTGCTTTATATGGAGCTTGATTTTTTTAACCTTAAATATAGCTGCATTTAAAAAAATCAGTAAGTTTAATTTTTTAAAAGAATAAATATACTAACACATTTTTCGTGGTCCAAAATGCTTTCCATATAGTTGCTTTAGCAAAGACTTTATTTTTATAATAGATTTTTCTATTATGAAATAATACTCTTAAATCATTCTTATTTTCTATTTAAATACTGTCAATGAATATGTCTAGTGAATTTGGGGAGAAACAAAAGGTGTATATTAATGTAGTTCTTTAAAAAAAAAAAAACAGGAATTTTTTCAGTGGAAAGGATTCAAGTAACATCAAATTCTACCCGCTTCTTAGAGCTAAGGAAGCAGACTGAAGAAGGGCAGGGTCACAGGCGTGACCCAGAACTTGCTGCCCTCTTGTCTTGCCTGAAGCCCACTGCACGCAGAGAGTCCCCATGTGAGCGACACAGGGGGCCAGCTCACTCTCCAGCCTGCCAATTCAGTACCAAACACTGGGAAAGGCCCATTGTGATTTCTATTCTCCAATTTCCCCATTTGTAAAGAATGCTGAGAATACTTAATATTTCCTTTTTTAAGTGAAAAGGAGAATTTCTCCTCATACTACACAGAGTATTTTATAATTTAAATTCTAACATTGCCAAAAATCAGTAAACAGACCCATGAGCATAAATGTTTCATATGTCTCTTCTTCCAGGATGCACTGAGTTTTAAGAAACCATGCAAAGGAATAAACAAGTGCTCGCTCCCTAATTCAGCACCAGTGGTTAGAAAAGGAACACAGATTTCACACACGAGTCTAAAACATGGACTGCAGGATGGGGAGTGTAGTGGGACAGGCTGCACAAAGAATCACACGTAGAGCAGCATCACTCTGCCTCCTATGTGTGCTCGGTAAGAGCTGAGGGCTTGGACTTTGACGGCATCGGACAAACAGCCAAGATACGTGTGGTGACCTGGAGTGGGCTGAGCTGGAAATGCACACACAGCCTGGTAATAAAGAAATGCTCCTGATGTTTTCTGTAGCTCTGTGAAACACAAAGTGGGAACCAGGCAACGTTTGCCAAACCAAAGAAAAAAACAGGTGGGGAGCTCACAGCCTTCAAGCTTCTGCGGAGATAAAATTAAACAGTGGAGTTTGAAAACAATTGCTCCTTAGCCCTTTAGCACTGGTTTTTAATTAGTTTTAAATGTTAACCATCCCTGTAATGAACTCAGTAGAGAAATGTATTTGGATAATTTCTAGGGATTGTTGCCATTTATGATTCTTCAATATAAGTTTAAAGAACTAATATTGGCATACAAAACAGATACCCAGGCTAGCTAAGCCCAAACACCTCTGATTTTTACATCTGAAAAGTTTGAAATCAAGAAATAAATCCCTTTTCTTCTGCATTTTAACTTATATTAATGACTCTAATTGGCTATAGGATCTTTGCTATTTTTTTTTAAATTGAATTTACCACCTTACTTAGGTTGTGTCTACTAATTACTATGCTAGTACTGAAATCAAATGGTTTATTTTCTAAGGCATCCAAAATCTGCTGAAGGTTGGTCTGGACTAGCAAGCTAACTTAGTGGTGAGTGCCTTTATCATTCTTAAAAATACTGCCCAGTCCTTCCCAGATAAAGATTACTGTGGCCTCTATGTATCAGTAGTTATTTAAAATAGAAATTTCTAGGAAAAAGAAATGGACTCTATATCATAAAATTCAGGAGCTATGAAACTATTTAAAATTATGAGTCATCAATTATTATCCATGAGATAAAGCGTATTTTAAAATAAGGGGTGTCCTCCATTTGGAGAACAGACACAGGGCCGACATCAGTGAACCCACGCAGCTGTCTGCAGTGTTGGTGGCACTGTAAGCACGTTCTTGCTTATGTCCCTTCCTGTAACACGACTTGATGCACATTTATTTGTTCAAGTGACCTGAAAAAATCACTGTTTTCACTTACTGCCAGTGATGGGAAGGCAATTGAGTACAGTCATCTTTGGGCACTGCTGAGTCTTTTAACAGGTAGGGATTTTCAACTATACCTTCTTCAGTGAGAGATGTAAAAAAATCCAAAATTAGAAGAATGGATTTTTTATTTTGGAAAAAAAAAACCCAATTCAAGGCCAATCCAAATATTCTTAGGTATTGCTTAAATCTAAGCTGTCAACCCTCATTGACTTTCCTTGTAACACACCATAAGACATACATACACCATAAATGACCATCTCAAATTCCACTTTTCCATTAGAAGAATCAAGGAACGCAATTCAGAAATAATATCACATCCTGCATTTTATTCAGTTCCATATGACAAAAATAGTAACCTAGACTAAGACATCCATTTCAATCAGTAGATGTGTCAAGCCACAAGATTTAATCATAAAAAATATTGGATCTAGGTAACAATTCCCAGCTGGCTCAGGGAAGTCCTCACCCTGCATGGTATTGCAGTAAAAAAATAGTGTCTCTCTTCACCATGCAGAGATGAGCCAGCCCTGAATACAGACTGGGGTCGGTCTCACTGTTCCTTCATGAGCCACCTTATATTTGTAACACTTTACATTTCTCTTTTCTTAAATTATATACACATCCTTCCGGGAGAAGAGAGGACACTAACATAGTACCAAATACGAACCAAAACAAAACGAAACACACCAAAAGGACACAGATAAATAACAAAACATTCAACTGCTGAAACACAGCAACATTAAGCCACCTCGGTTTCCTCTTCCCAATGCGGACACACCCTTGTCACTCACCCCCCAGGAGAGATGGCACAACACAGAGGCGTCACATCTCACCACATGGAAAACAGAGTTGCAGAGTCCAATGTTCATTTCCAACAGAAACAAACAGCTAATGAGCCTTTGAAACTCTTTGTTCAACAACACGCCGGCAGAGGATCCGGTCCTCCAATGCCTTTGCTGTTGCTGGACTTGGGTTAGAGAGATGGTTCTATTTTTCTGTTTCAACTGAGAAGATTCACTGTCTGATTCATTCTTCGGGGGCTGACAGCTCCTTGCACTGTTACCCAGCTACTCGCAATATCTCTTGAACAATTCTGTTGTTGGAAGTTCATTGTGTCAGATCCCAGAATACTTGCAACGCACAAAAATGAGGTAGTACGCACAACACTGACGTTCAAGTTTTGATTTAGCCCCACCTCCCAGCCTTTGCTCACTTGATGCAATTAGATAAAATTATCAGCATTAAGACTCTATTTTCAATAATCAGAAGACATTGTGCTTTGTTTTCATTTGAGGAGATAATAAATAAATCAGGAACTCAGAAAATTTCAAAGTTATGATTGATTATACTGCCAGACACTTACTGTTTCTTCTCGTTTATTTTATGCAGTAACCAGCACTATTCGGCAGTCATAATCCTGTTTGTGTGTGTGTGTGTGTGTGTGTGTGAGAAAGAGACAGGAGAGCTTACAGTAAAAAAAAAAAAAAAATCACACCTACACAATGTCTCTCAGTTATTTCTGGACTTACACTGATGTCACAGTCCTAAGATTAATTCATCAAAGTTTCATTAGGGTGGTCACAGTTTTTAAGTGGGCTTTGTAGAAAAGTTAAATAAATCATGTTAACTTAAGAAATGGCAGGCCTTATTTTATTGAGGCGCTGACAAGTGTTGGTGGCTTTTCTGCTTAAGTAGGATAGATTTTTCATACTGTTCAACCTTTAGACAAAACAAGAAATCATAACAGGGGTTCCCCCCCAATTTTCCTTAAACTGAAGTACTATTTATAAAATACTTTACATCTTTTATATTTTCAAATTATAGACAAACCTCCCTAATACAAAATACTAAAAGTGCAATCGTATAAATTAAGAGTTTTGCAACCACATTATACAAACATTACCTCTTTATTGTACAGCTTTGATAATGTGAAATATTTACTCACAACTGTTTATAATGTTGTGAATAATTTATGGTGATGTTTGTCTGTAACTTGTTCCCCAATCAATTGCTGGGCTACAGACCACACTAGAGAACAACTGTCCACATAGCAGCTACAAACATTTAAGTTAAAAAAAAATAATAAAAGGCTTGTTACTGACAGGTACTTGCACACAAAAAGCATGCTATCTTTCCCAATAGAACGTCACAATTTTGCCTGCGTTGAAATAATCCACTTATTTATAGTAAAACAAATCTTGCCTTGAAAAAAATCACATAGCGAGATGTATTCTGCAGTACAAAAGCTTCATTTAAGGTTGGGGCTATTTTATTGTCTGTTACCCGCATAATCTTAACATTATAAATACTACAGACGAAGATACTGTCGTAATACACAGCATTGGGAGTACTGAACCACTTCTTTAAGATGAAGAGCTCCTAAAACATAGTTCAAGTTTCTAACTAATTTGAACAAAACCATCGAGTGGGGTTCACCGAAATACCCTTGCAAGGGTTATTAGGTTTTAGGACAAAGGAAGTGGATATGGTCTGAGCTCTTTCTGTTCTAAGGCCGTTTTCCAAGCACTTCTTTTTTTTTTTTTTTTTCTTTTTAACTGGAATTTATTTAAAAGGTTGCAGACTTCCTAAGCACAGTTAAACCCACTGTTGAGCGAAGTACCATGCAGCGCTCACAGACGACCTTTTAGCAGCCACATGGTGAAAGTATTTTCTGCCATAAGTAAAATTTTAACGAGAACCTAGGCATGAGGGTCCAAAGCCTGACGCTCAAACTGCAAAATGTGAACGTGGACCGAACAGATGAACTGAGTCCCAATGAGTCCAGCTAGTTTATACCGATCTCCTTGTTATCCTCAACAAATCTTGTGAATGGACGGCTGGCTCCCGTCTCTGAGCTCACTTTGTCCAAACTGACAATGGGCGGGCTGCTGCCGGTGCGCGCTTTGTCCATCCCACCGGTCATAGTACCCAGAGGGGGAATGGCGCTTCCGCCTAGACTTACGGGGAGCTGGGGGATACCTCCGTTTTGAATGACAGAGATCTCATTGTTCTTCATGGCCAGCCCATTAGTGATGGCTGCTGCATACTGGTTCCAAAAGCTGGGGTCAACATTCATGGCTCGAGCTGCCAGGTCCTTCTGAAACATTTCAGAGAACTTCAGGGCATCACCACCTAGCAGGGCCATGGGGTTTTCCACAGACAGGCGGCGGCCACGCCTTGCAGGGGCGTTATTCCACATGTGAGTTCCCATGTGTACCTGCGTAAGAGGGACAGACAGGCCACAGTAAGAGTCCACTACTGCCAGGTGGGATGTCCTGTTTCAGCTGTTGTAGATGCTGACCCCATCCTATGCTTTACCTTGGGCACAGTAAAACACAGGCAAGTTTTTCTGAGTACCTTATATATGCAGCATTTCATCTTGTAAATGAAAAAAACCAAAGCCAGTAAATAAGTTAATGAATGTATTCTTTCAGCTAACACACCTGATAGACCCAAAAGGCCACAGGGAATTTCTAGAGCTCCAAGGATGAAAAGCTTTGTCCATTGCCCACCTCCCTGCTTAAACCAACTCCTTGAACTCTTCATTGACTGGTGCCTCTTTCCTCCCTCTCTTTCAAACGACAAAGTCTTAATTCTCAAACATCTTGGGGCCATCTGCAGTGGCAGGGCCCTCAGTCCTTATCCTTCCACACTTGCCCGGCAGAGAAGCCACCGGTTTTGGACTGATTGTCTCTGTAGAGGCTGTGCCCGGAGAGGCAGTCTCCGTGGACATGCTTTACAGAACACAGAGAGCAGAGTATTTAGCTGAGGTCATGAGGATGTACATCCTAGAGCCAGCAGCATCCCAACAATGGTCCAGCGCCCGAGGAAGCCACGGCGCTGCCGTAGTCTTCCACGGGGATGAAACTCAGCATCTGTTTTCTCTCTGGGCCTCCTACACTGGGGAACGTCTGACCTGGCACCTTCCTATGGGTCCTCCTGGCAGCCTCCTTTCTAACAGCCACTGAGCAAGCCTTATCTTTGTCTTGTATTATATGCAAGTTCACAAAAAGGCCAAATTTATTTTGTTATCAGATTCAAGAGAACTTCCTGCCTTGGGTTCAGCCACCAAGACGTTATGTGTGTGCCATCACCCTGAGTGCCAGAGCAGAGGGATGTCACAGGCGGGATGAACACAGGTGGATGTGTTCCCCGGACAGGAGGCCCAGCCTCCTGTTCTTCCCACTGTTGCATGGGACGCATGTTGAGTGTCTGCATAGGAACACATATGCGCACACTACACCTGCATACAGATACTTAATCCATACCACCCACACACAAACCCCCACAGCATCCTATCCTCTGGGCCAGGGTAAAAACAGAATTTCTGCCACATAGTCCAAGACAGGAAGCACAGGGAGCTGTCCACAGGTACCCTGTTGGCTCTGCCACAGCCTCAAGCCCACGGCCCCCTTACCTTGAGGTTGCCCTTGGTGGTGAAGGCCCTCCCACAGATGGTGCAGCCGAAAGGCTTCTCCCCCGTGTGCGTGCGCTCATGGATCTGAAGGGCACTGGCCGAAGAGAAGGTCTTCCCACAGGACTGGCAGTTATGCTGCTTGGGTGTCCGGCGTGGTGGGGGTGCCAGCATGGGTGCCAGGCCAGGGGTCATCACTGTCTGGGGCCCTGTGGGGACCTGGACCCCAGCCGGCAGTGGCGGGCCCTCGCCCAGTGCAATGGCCTTGCTGTGACCGTTCACTTCCATTTTGATCATGGTGGGCGCAGGGCTGGAGACCAGGCTAGGAGTGCTGTGGCTGGGACCTAGAGTAAAGTTGGGGTCAAATACCTGAGAAGGCAGCGCTTTCAATTTGTGTGTCAGTAAGTGCTGTTTTAAATTACCCATAGTGGAACACCCCCGCCTGCAGACTGAGCAAACAAACGGCCGTTCCTTGGTATGGCTGCGGTGGTGGATTTCCAACGCACTCTTGCAAGCAAAGGGCTTGCCACAGACACCACACACAGTGCTCGTACACTTACCCCGCTCTCTGTTCAGGAACAGCAGGCTGAAGGGGGCCTCCTCCTTGATGATGGGCCGGCTGGGGTGGCTGGCTGTCAGGTCCAGGGCCCCTCCGTTTCCTGGGGCTGGAGGTGGACTGTCTGGCCTTTCTGTCTTTAGTGGAATCTCCTGAGGATCCTCCTGGTTGCCGAGGCCTGGGGACTTCGAGCGGAAGCTCTCGCCATTGCTGTTGGTGGGCGATAGCGCCTGGGAGGAGGAGGACTCCGACAGGGCTGGGCTGCCTGCACTGCGGCTCTCCAGGTCACCCACCGCAGAGGAGGAATCATTGCTCAGGTGATCACTTTCCCCGGATCCGTTTTCCACAGACTTCAGGCTGGTCAGCTGCTGACAGTTCATGACTGAGTCAATCATCTTCATCTGATTCTCTAGCGCAGCAATGCTGGAGATGACTGAGGGAGGTGACGGTGGGCAGGACCCTGAGTAGGCGAGGAGCGGTTTGGAGGAATCGCTGGCTGTGTCCTTCAATTCTGCATCCTCCTCCATCGAGTTCTCATCGATGTCATCATCATAGCTGCTCAGGGTCTCCACGTTCTTCTCGTCGAAGGGCAGCTCCGCATCCATGGCATCCTGGAAGCCCTCTGGCAGCGGGGTGTTGGGGATCTGGCCTCCCATGTGCATGCGGATGTGCTGCTGCAGCACCACGGCATTTGTGAACTTCTTCTGGCAGATGGGGCAGGAGTGCTGAACCCGCAGGGGCGGTTTGGCGCGGTGGACCCCAAAGTGCGTCTTCAGGTTGCCTTTGGTGGTAAAGGCACGGCCACAGATCTTGCACTTGAAGGGCCTTTCCCCCGTGTGCGTCCTGTAGTGCATCTTTAGGGCACTCTGGCAGCTCAGCACCCGGTGGCAGATGACACACTGATTTGGATCTGTCATCTTCTTATCAATGTTCTCTACCAGCTGCTGCAGCTTCGAGGTTTCCGACGTTTGCATAGAGTCAAGCAGGCCGCCAAAGGGAAACTGGGCCTTGAACTGGTCAGAGGCTGCTGGAAGACCGGGGCTGCCAAGGCTCGTGGAAGTGCTGTCTGTGACAGCAGTGGCTGCAGATGTGGGCACAGCACTGACCTGCCCGCCAACAGGAATGTCCCCTGTCCTTGCATTTGTGCAAGGCAGGCTGACGGGCTCAGTTTTGGTCAGAGCAGGCCCACTGAGCAGAGGCTGTGGGGACTCAGCTGACACTGGGATGCTTGTGTCAGCGTGGTTGAGGCCTGGGGACAAGGAGGTGCATTCACTGGACGCAGGAGAGGGCCTCTGTGGGGAGCGACTGATGGGGGTGACACTAGGGGAGTCAGTGTAGCTGTGAGTGCTAGGGACAGTGGGAGGCAGCTGCAGCCCCACAGAGGTGGGCACCGTGGGCAGCACCGGCTTGCTGTCCAGCCAGGTGGTCACCGGCTTCTCTGGGGGCAGCGACATGCCATAGGGAATCCCGGAGCAGGTGGGCACATTGTCGAGGTACTCCGGGACGGGGTAGGGGTTCATCTGGATGTGGGGATACTTTTCCTTGTGCCTCTGGAAGTGCACCTTCAGGTTGCCTTTGGTGGAGAAACGGTTCCCACAGATGTTGCACTTGAAGGGCCGCTCGCCAGTGTGTGAGCGCAGGTGGATCTGCAGGGCACTGTCGCTGCCAAAGACCTTGGCACAGAACCTGCACTTGTGCTTGAAGAAGGGGTCTTCGGCACTGGCCTTGGGCTCGAACACCGACACGTTGGGTGGCTTGCCCTTTCGGTGCTTCATGAGGGCTGACAGCGGGTCCAGGGCATTGGCCGTGGCAGCGATGCTGACCAAAGGGTTGGGAAAGATGACGCTGCTGGAGGAAGTCTGAGGTAGCAGAGGGCTTGGCAGGCTGGGGGCTGAGCTGAGCAGGGGCCCAGGGCCCAGGGCAGGGGGCGTAGGCGTGCTCTGGGGCTGCGGAGTGCTGCCGGGAGCAACGGGCCCTGTGCCGGAGACCGGGGGTGCCGCGCATTCTGCCGGGCCAGGGCCACCTGGGGGGCTTGCTCCAGATGTGGGCTGTGCCAGGGGCTGAGGGCCCTCGAAGGTGGCCGGTGGGGCGGCAGGGCCTGCAGGGCCAGAGGCCGGTGCAGCTGAGAGCTGCAGTGCAGTGTGTGCTGCCAGGGAAGTTGGGCCAGGTACACCAGGGGCTGCTGCTGCTGCTGCTGCTGCCGCCGCTGCTGCGGGGTTCAGGGGCGGCCGAGCAGGCTGGCGGCTCATGAGAGCTACTTGGCTGCGTATCTGCTCGATGAGCTGCAGCTGGTGGATCTGCTGCTGCTGCAGGGCCACCAGCTGCTCCAGGATCATGGGGATGGCCACAGCCCCAACGCCTGCGCCTGATGCGCCACCTGCTGCGCGAGCGCCCTGGGAGAACTGTGCCACCGCCACCTTGGTGCTGAGCAGCGTCTCGAGCGTCACGTTGGTGCTGGGCATCCCGAAGGCGGCCGCAGGGGGCTCAGGGCCGGGGGCCAGGGCCGGGGGTGGCGGGGCAGGCGCGCCTGGGGCCGTGCAGCTCTTGTCCCCGGGCCCCTCCACGTCCATGGGCTCGAGCTCGCGCGCTGGCGCCGGGGCCTCGCCAGCCTCACCCTCGGCCGGGGCGGCCTCCTCCGCGGCCTCGCTCTCTGCCTCAGCACGCTCACTGGGGGAGCTGGCGGGAGAAGCTTCGGGAAATTCCTCCGCGGGTGGGGCAGGCTCATCCTCACCCACGATGAGCACCAGCGGGTTCTTGGTGCAGCTCTTCTTGTGCTGCACGAAATCGGTCCACTTGAAGAACTCGGCACAGCATTTCTCGCACACGCTGGTCTCTTCACCGCCACTCCGGCTCTCGTTCCCGCTGTCTGCGTCGTCTGCGCCTTCCCCGGGGACGCCTAGGAAACCAAGGGACGACATCAGCGGCCGGCCTGCCAGACAGCCGCCCTCCGTTTCAAAATTTTGCCCATAAGTAAAATCAATATTTTTTATTTTGTACAAATTACCCCACTTCAACATTTCTGACGTCCCAGCGTGTGTGTTCTATGACTCTTTCTAGCTAGCTAATCATTTTCTTAGCACAATCCATCAAATTATGAGGCTCTATCAATTGTGGATACTGCCTCTTAATGAAATTCCATAGAAGCCATTGATTTCCAATATTTTCATACAATCCGCAGCCACCCTGTCTGTTGGGTACAAAGCCAGCTTCGATGGGCTCATTAGGGCACCCCTTCACCATCGGGCTTCCTCATTTCCAGTGAAATTACAGATGCCTCTGCCAGTTCACTTAACATTGCTAAACTAATCCACAGCCTCCCCAGCGCATCAGCACTTGACGGGAGCTGCCCGCACTGTGCTGTGGTCTCGGCCGCTGCGAGGATTTATTATCTTTATGCAGGGCTGAGGCTGTACAGATCTAAAGCAATTCCACAGAACCTTTACAATCAATAGACATTTCTTTCATGTAGGAAATTTCGGTTAAATACTTTCATTTGTAAATGTAACAAAGAAAATATAAGTACTTCTTACATTTGTGCTGAGAAAAACAATCCCTCCGACTTAAGAGTTAGAGCAACCAATGTACTTGGATCTTTCTGTCCCGGACTTCTTTTTAGAAAGGGTACATTTGTACATTTTAGATTTGCCAGACAACTATCGATACAGGCTAGGCCTAAAATGAATCATGTTTAATATAATTAATTGGCTCTGTCAGATGCAATATTTCTTGGCAAAATGAACTAAAATTACATGTTATTGTGATTAGCCAATAGAGTTTAGTGGTTTGTTAACAAACTAGAAATTATATATTTAAAGTTCATTTATGTTGACATGTTTAACATGAGAATGTTGTAGTCAGACACACTTTTTTGTACCTATTTTCATCTATTCTCATAGAAAGACTTAGCAAATTATATGCTTGTGCCATAGTGGAAAACCCTCTAATTGGTTACACATGTTTAATTACTGTTGTAGGCAGCCACTTCCTCTGTCTCCCCTTACCCTCTTGTGCCGAATAACAACCGTGTTTAATGAACAACTCTAATTCACACCTGATCAAATAAAGAGCTGCACAGGAACGAGAGAGGGACGCACGATCACACCCCAGGCTGCTACCTTTCGGCGAGCTGGTTTTGCAGTCTCGCGCAGGCACTGCTCTGTTCTCTGTGCCAGCCTGGGTATTACTGACTCATAGCTGCTTTTTGTCAACTTACAGATGGAGTGACAGCAACAAATCAGTTTG
This sequence comes from Thryonomys swinderianus, assembly GCA_004025085.1. Classification (NCBI taxonomy): domain Eukaryota; kingdom Metazoa; phylum Chordata; class Mammalia; order Rodentia; family Thryonomyidae; genus Thryonomys; species Thryonomys swinderianus. The sequence continues at coordinate 19,217 of PVIC010011354.1, forward strand.
AACAGAGCCGAATGACAGCTGCAAATCAGCTCTTTGTTAAACTTACACAGCTGAATGTGAGAAAAGAAACATTCTCAAAGTCTGTGTCCTTGGAGATAATCGAACGTTTTATCATCAACACAGGGATTTACTAAAGAGTCTCAATTTTTTAATTTTATTTTAGGATTTTGGAAAAATAGTTCAGCACTGAGTTTAGTAGAGAAACCTGATTTTTAAAAAAAGTCCAGAAAGACTGCATGGCTTTCTCTCCTGGAAAAGAAATAAAAATATTTTGGGGGGCTAATCTGCTGCTCTTGCTCTCCAAGAGGCCATTACTTCCAGGTAATTTATACATGCCTTTAAAAAATTATTAGCAGCATTCAATTAGCATTTTTCTTAACTGGCTAAGCCATTTGAAGGGGAAAAGTTGGAGCTCGCAGCCCATAAAGCCTGCTAGACTTTTAAACTAAATTCAGCACGGAAGATCAGGCTGCAGCAAGCAGTCTCATTACAGCATGGAGGAAGGAATGTAATAGGTATCTGTAATGAGGTTGAGGGTAGCTGCAAGCAAAGGCACAGCCGATTTATACTGCAGATAGGCGCATGAACAAAATACTCAGAGCACTCAACTTTCCTCAATGTATGCAAGATCTAATTGTAAACCTGCTAAGGTTATGGAACAGGGCAAACAAAACAACACAGAACAACAATCTAAAATCTTCAGGTAAATCATTTCTCAGTGATTGATCACAAACCTAAGGGCTATTTAAAATTCTAGTCTTGCATCTTAAAAATTTTCATAAAATTCCAAGAATTCCTGTTTTAAAATTTCTTAAATGTGGAAAACATTCCACCCACTAAAAAAATCATCTAAATGGACATTTAAAAAAAAAAGCCCTACATTAAGCAATCAAGTGGATTAAACAAGGGATAGACTTCAAAAGTTATTTTCTAATATTTAAAAGCTATGATATAAAAAGTATTAATATTTTGTAAAAAAGGAAAATGTCAATATTAAAATTGCTAATTCCTTGACATATTTTTCGCCCATAATTCCTTACAAGAGTAAAATGTATAATTTATATGATATACAGAAACACTGCATGCTGTATAAGTTCAAAATGTTACAAAATTAAACAATGTATATCTTATAAAAGGGACACTTTTCTTTACATGAAGTACCTACTGGGACAATTCACTGAGAAAATGCTTAAGAATTATGCCAACTTCTGGATCATTAAAATCGGTTCAGTATTGAAAGAATTAATTTAACTATAAATATATCTTTACAAATTAACATTTCCCAGATTTTCTTTGTAACAAACTATAACCTGTGACATAAAGAAACACTTTTGTTTTACACAAAGATCTTGTGCTTCTCGCAAAGGTCTCGACCCAAACAAACCTCTATTTACCTTAAAGATTTGCATTTTCACATTCTCATTAGTTTTTTATGTGTTAAGCATTTTTAAGGTTCACTTCCAAATGAATGGAAGTGGGGGAGTCTTCCCACAGGTAATTTCAATTTTTCTCACTGGTAGAGTGGTAAATTACAACTGCTTCTCAACTGTAGATACTGTACCTAGCATATTTAAGTGCTTTCCAGCCAATAAGTAATTTTGTTTGGTGCAATTTTAAGCACCAATTACCTCAACATAATGAAGATATTTTTGTCAAAGTAAAACAATCTTCTACTTATATCCTTTCAAAATTGAAGAAGGAAATTGTAAAGCTGGCATTCTGACCATTTGGATCCATTAAAGTTCAGCGTGCTAATGAACCTGAGGAAACTGACAATTGGTTAACAATTTGTTTATCACCAAAGTTCCACAATAAATTTGACCCGACTGTAACATGTCTTAGACACTATAATTAGCGAAAGAAAAATTCTCAGTACAATTCAGATTTCTGATTTCGAGCAAAGAAATCAGAGTAAACACTTAAAATTTCTACTGGGGTTTGTATAAAACACCAGTAAAATGACCGTCTCAGGTATTTTTCTCACATGCTCAACTACAATTCTGTGATCAAAATGTGAATGCAATTAGCACTCTAAAATAAAGTTGCAGAGAAGGAAAAGTTTCTTAAAATAGTTTTTGAATACAAAAAAGAAACAAGTATCTGACACACAGGGTTGAGATTGTGTTTGCATATTTTAAGATTATTCAACAACAAGTACTTTAACTGAATTGATTGGCAGGAAATAAGCCAAATGAGTGTTTTATTGAGGACAGAGCTCTTCAGAAATAGGGAGACATTTTACTGATGTGCAGAGCACAAGTGTTGAGTTGTGATGCATCGTGAAGGGAAATTAGTTTTATAACTTGTCTCTATGACTCTTCTCATCATAATGATTCAGGCATATCTTATAGTGCTTACGTGCTAATCTGGCATTATTTTTTTATTTAAATCCTTTCCATAAAAAGAAAATCTATGTGGGAGAACTCTGAATGCAATTGTATCACACAGCTGCTAACCCTTTTTCTTGTATCATTTCAAGGCAATGTAATGTCAGGGTAAAACGTATTTATCTTTTAATTATACTAACTTTTTGAACTGGCTGCCACGCTCTAAAAATAGAAGTTATTACATCCATGGAAGTATGGCTTAAAGCTGTTATTTCAGGTAAATCCTTGATGGGGAGGCACTTTCTAACAATAGGAGACCAGAAACAAGTTTGAGAAATTTATCACAAATGCAGTGTTCATTTTCTTTCTTTAAAGGGGGAATTTAAAAACAAGCAATGTAAACATTATCATTAATGTCAAAGTAATTTTTTTTTTGCATACTGATTGTTTAACTACTAAGAGATCCGAAACTATAAACAGACAAGGGATTGAACCACTACTTGATGCCCTGGTCATGCACGAACGTGAGGAAGGCACCGGAATCGGCTCTGAGAACTCTCCTTCACCGATGGCCAGTATACATCAAGCTCCTAACGCCACATCACCGACCTGTACTACAGAGGCTAAAAATACAAGTATTACCATTTGATCTAAAGCCATTCCAGAATTTGCTATTTATACTTAACATTTTCAGGGTTTCTAATTCCATCTCAATTATTCGCAGTCTTGCGTGATTTCTGTTTCTTTCTTGTGTAGGAGGGAGAAAATGTTACCACAGCATTTCAGAGAAACTCTTGAATGAAAGGGCAGATTTGAAGGCAGTGGTTTCAAAAATACACGTATTTTGCTACGCAGGGATAAAGCTCAGAAGATGTTTAATAGAAATATTGCTATTCTGAGGACTGACTCTCTTACTGTGAAAGAAGCCTCCAACAGTTTCAGTAGTCTTCTGGCTTTCATTCCTGGCTGTATCATGTATCATGTGTTCACTATTTTCCAGAGAATGACACATTAGAAGATAAGTGGAACTTTTGGTCATGATCATCCTTTTTAAAGTCACAAGTAAAAATGTAATGTATAAAAATATTTGGCATAATGCTTCCTTTACAATTTTCTAGCTACAGTTCTTGGCAAGACTTTTAAAATTTCTTTGTCTTTAAGGCAGAACAGTGCCTTGTAAATAAGGTGGTCAGTTACAAAGAAGTTGTAAAATAGCTATTTTGTAATTTCATTTGTAGATACTTTTATTGTGCCACACTTTTGTTACACATTCTTAATTCATTACAATTAACAAAAGGAGAAGGAAAACTTGCTTAAGAGCTAGAAGAGACACGTTAACTTCTCCACTTTAATTAGCAACTTTAAAATGCCATGTGTATCTTCAGGACAGGGCCACTGTACTTTCTTCTTGCTTTTCTCGCTTTTAAAAATCCAGCGAGCATTTTTCAACTTTTCCTAGATTGTTAGGAGACACTTATTTTCTTGCAAATTAATTCTTTTTAACTCCTTATGATAGCTTTGAATCCCATAAAGAAAGATGAATTATCACATACTGAGCCCAAGCTGTGACACAGGAGGAGACAAATAGAGACCCCCACTGTGTTTAACAATGTAGAAGAAATTCCGAGCGCAATAGAAAAATTTTCTGTCCTTTTCCCCAGACCTCTAGCTTGTGCTCACAGACTTGAACGGTGGAGGGCACTCTTGCTTTGCTCAACACGGCGCTGACCTGCACACTCCCTCTTACTTAGTGGCCCACATCTCAAATTTGTTAAGTCACGACCACCTGTGGCACAGGCACCAAACGTCTTCTGTTCAGAACGTTTGCAGTTTTAATCTGCGGTAAAGCATCGGGGTCAGAAACACTGCGCCTTTATGGGCACATGCAGATGGGCCCAGCGCAGCGTGCACGCCGGCTCGCACTATCAGCCTTGCCGCTGCATCAGATAATAAGATGTTTGTTACACTTCAAGGTTGCACAATAGTGCTTTCACTTAGACGTTCTGTTGTAATCACGCTCCCAGCGAATACACATATCGCTGTCCATGCCTAACGCAAAATACACAAACCTGAAATTCTTCAGCTGAGGCCAATAATTTCAATCAAAATTTGGTGAGGGTGAATCTAAGATTTTTCTCAGGTCATTTCTGGCTAAGGTAAGAGGTTTTAAATATGGGAGCTGAGGCCTTGCAGCTCTGAGGTGTGAAATTAAACATCTATTTCATGATGTGTTTCCTGTAAAGTGCCTGCATAATTACCCCCACACTGGCCATTTTTCAAATCCACCATGCACAGAAAGAAATAGATAGCAAAATTACCTAGATGTATAAATCCTCATATTTAAATGGCCCTAGAGGGTACCGTCTATGCTGTGACCAGGAAAAAGGCTTGGATCAGACATAACCATTAGGCTGCCACACTTGGGGTCAGGTGACTAAATCATTCCATTATTTGTCATCACTTTGCAGCTCTGTTTAAGTTCTATGAGTGAAGCCTGCACACAGGAGGGAAATCAGCCAGGCAAAGCCCTGCTCTAGAGCCTGAAGCCAGTGGCTCACACGTATGCACATCATACAATAGAACTATCAGACAATTCAGCTGAGGTCACTCTCAGAAAGAGGTCCAGTAATGCTGAGGAGCGAAGCCCAAGTGCTGTGGCACCTGCGGGGTTAACTAAACAGTTCAAAATGTAATGGCTCCACAAAAGAGAGCTGGATTCTCTTCTTCCAAGAACTATAAACACTTATGCCGGACTAGATGGCATTTGATAAGCTGTGCCGCATGGAACAAACTCGCAGGATCTCTAGTTAACACTCAGATGCAGTGTTCACACTTAACAGAACAGTGGTGAGTCCTGTTGCCAAGGTCAACAGCACAGATGCACTAATTGTATTATGAGCTTGACATCTAGTGGCCACCCCTGGCAGGGCAAAGCAGGCAAAGGTTAAATCAGCAAGGTTTGTCAAAGCACTTCTAACTACGCACCTTCAGGGAGAGTCTGTCAGTAGCTGGCCAGCATGCTGCAACCCACCTTTCACAGGCGGCAGACAAAAAGGCTTTCTATGTCACGCCGTGTGGCTGCTGTCTGCAGAGAATGCAAAGGGAGTACGATCTCTTGATAGTGCGAGGAACTAATCTGGGGGTGATTTAAAAAGGCCCACAGAGGAAAATATTTAGACACCAACTGGCCTCATTCCCTTCTCTTTGTTGGACACTTGAAAATTCTTCCCTTTAATTAAGAGACAAATCAATCTTAATCTGTAACATAGAGGCCATTCTATTACTCTGTTAATATTTTATACTTTTTGTAACATGCCTTCTCCTATTTGTTTGCTTGGAAATCACAGCCTTAACTGCACGTTAAATCATAAACATGTTGAAATTACAAGAGGAAAAAAATCTGAAGTATTTTTTTTAAACCAAAGTTGAGTTAAAGTAATAGTAAAATATTCACTTTTTACATAGGTTTTATTTATATCTGATTTTACATGAAATGTGTAGCAACTCAACATATGGTGTAATTACAAAGCTCTGCTAACAGTAGTAGAATTAGTTCACATCTTCATGAGACTAAGATACGCTGATCTCATTCTGGGACTGAGTCAAAAAATCATGTAGGAAAAGCAAAGCCAATAAAACAGGGGAAAAAAATCCCAAACAAAAAAACACTCTTCCTGTTACATTATTAAAAAATTATGCTTCTTGAAACTATCTTAGAGCATTGTAAGAATGCTCCAAGAAGATCAGGAATGACCTTAACAGCAGTTAAAACAATTTTAAATTTACTTCGAGCCTGTTCCAATACTTATATTTAAGAATGTTAAATTCCAACTGATGGCCAGGCTGCAGAACAGAAACCTTAGCTGTAAGGTACCTTTGGTGCCTTTCCCCCTGAAAGAAAATATTCCTAAGGCTACCTGGAGATGAAGTGTAGAGCTTCTTAGAGACTGAAGCTGAAAATAAAATCTGACCCACTTTTGCCTGCTTTCACCATCTTCGTGGAGACGAAAAATAACCAGCTTGCTAAGTAATTCCTGCTGTTACTCCATACCTTTCCCTTTTTCTGGCTCTGAACTCATTGAAAAATTCTGGATTATGCATATGCTTTGAAAGTTTGAAATGCATTGTACACAAAAATTCCCTCTTTGTCACATAATCAGCTCTCTGAAAGGTAGAATTAATGGGCCCCCTTTTTTGATGATCGCGACAATATGCATTTTAAAATGGCTTAAGTTTCTAAGTGTTATTTTTTAAAAGAAATGTTCGCAGGTTCTTTTCCTCCTCTTTCCTGGTTACTTACTTTTTTACCTTTCATGTTTCAGAGAAAACAATCTGCCTGTGGATGTTGGAAAGTGGCTTCTGCATTGTCCCTTTTGGTATGCTGAATTGTAAATGTGGGTAGTGTGCTGGGGGAGCTGAAGGCAATCCCTGGATCTACAGATAAAAGAAAAAAGACCTCTTCACCGAGTGCTGCTGGCCTTCTCTCCCTGAATTTAAACACAGCCTGTGAATTCCTCGGGTAAATCCTTAGGTCACAGGCTCACCGTATTTGAAAGGATTCTTAAGATAGCTATATACTATAAGTTGGCAGAAAATGAAAACACTCTCAAGCAATTAGCACCAACAAAATGCAAGATGGCAAACTTTTAAACTGCAATATCCTTTTGTTCCTCCTTAGATAAATACTTTCTAAAGACAGTACAATGTTTCTTTATTAAACTGTATTTATGCAACACAGGGTAGCAATATTACACCTTTTAAAGTTCTTAGTGGGAGTTAAGTGCGGCACTGTTATTGGAAGTTTTAATTAGTTTTGCTTAGAACAAAAATCTTGAGCTTGTTAAAAGGGTATCATTATTGGTGGCATAGATTTAACTTAACCCCAGAGCACGTACTTCTGTAATGGGAATGAAATAATTAGCAAATAAGTAATTTTAAAAGACTGTTTCTATTGGGAATGCTATGTCTGAATGACCTTAAAATAAATTTTTACAAAAGGGTAACTTCAGAACTTTACATAAATCATCCTTACAGTTGCTCGTTCTAAATACATCATCATTTCATTCCTTTAGTAATAAGGCTGGGGTAACACCAAATCTATTTTTTGTATAGCATTTTCTTCATTGTTTGCCTAAAAACCAAAGCCTGAAAAAGAAGTTATAAAAATATGGGCTTGAAACTATAAAGTAATATGCCTCTGCCTCTTTACCTCTTTTATACTAATTTTTTTTGCATACTGTATTTGTTTTTCATTACACCACTTTACTGCACATAGATGGACCCACTGCTTTAATTAATATGTTATGCCCAAAGTGATACAAAGGAATTATTTACTTCATTACTAAAACACTGTAAACTAACTTAGCTCAATTATAACTCCACACATGATATGCTTATTCCCATGGCATTTAACAAAATTAAAATTACGAAGAGATCTGGTTCATGTTGGAGTAATTTAGTTTGTATAACCATTTGTCTTTTTAAAAAAAACTTTAGTTGGTTATCTTAGAGTAATACACACATAAGCATTCCTTGACTTCACAGGGAACAGAGTATCTTTTATGCTCCATGAACAATCTGCTTCAGAACAATTAAAGCAGAGAGAACTTGTTTTAATAGTTTGCCTGAACTACCCTTCCAATAGGCATGGAAATGCACGGCTTTCCTAGGGCTCAGCCCCAGACAGGCTATTTTTGGCCTGCTGCAAAATATGATCAGTAACACCATGATTAGAACTCAGAATGGAGCTGTGGAAAACACAGGCTCGAAACAAACTCCACTCCTATGATGGTGGAAAGCCTGGGTGTGGTGAATCTCTAAGCAAATTCAAGCAGTAAGGCGAATTCAAAGTAGAACTCGTAAATAATTACTCCATCTGAAGGTTTCCATACTATATATCCTCCAACATGTTTACACTATTAAGTGCATCACGCTCACATTTCTGAAGTGAAATTAAAAATGAACAGCAGTGCCTCAGCGTGTTAATTGTTAAATACAAGAGGTTTTACTCTATTAATTAAAATATGCTTTAATAAAAGGAGACATTGCACATTTTGATAACGACCCTACAAAGCTGAGAAGTATTTACATTGTTGCATTTTGGGGCGGCTGTGAAAGCCGATTTTAAGCTATTCAGGAGCCACAATAATAAAGCTTTAAAATTCCTCACTGGGATGCAATGTAGTTCTTTTGAAGGAAAGACTGTCTTTCTCATTCGGTAGAAATAAATCCATTCATTTGATCATGTAGTCATTGAGGGCAATACAAAACAAACCAAGTGTGAGAAATTCTATGTGAAGAAGTAAACAAAACAAAAAAATCCATTTCCATGACAAAAAGATTCTTTGTCCTTAATCTACCCAACATATGCAAGCGTTTCTTTTTAGCATATCGCCTGTTCTAATCTTGGCTGACTTGCCGCGCAGATACGGCTCCCTCACCTCCACAACAACAAAAAGACCCAGCGAGTCTTCAGTTTTATTTAATTCACTCCTTACCCCGTCTGTTCTACGCATTTTCTCACTGTCTCCATTCCGACGAAGTATCCTTGCTTTGTCAAACTTTACACTACCGTGTGACAAACTCTTAATAAAACTCTCCCCCCTTTCTGTGGACAGTCTAATTCTCATAGTAAAAAGCTCAGTATTTACCTTCAAACAGCTTATAATAGGTTCATCATAAAAGTTGGTTAGCCTGTTTTGGCAAGCAACAAATTATCCACGTCCTTGCCGACTGCGAGCTCAGGGGTGCCCGCGGCCGCCCCTCCACGGCCCTCCTTGCCGGTGCCCTGGGGACCCCTGCGGGGCACGCCATAGCCCGGCGCCCAGAGCCAAGCCTTTTAACTTGATAAAACTGATCTGGGGTTCCCTAAACTTTACAGTGCCAAAGTTCAGCTACCGTTAATCCGAATCTTCGCCCGTCTCTAACCTTCACGGCGCCTGTGCTTCACTTTTGAATGTTTTGAGGAGGAAGTTCCTACCAGTGAATTAAATGCAAAGGTGCCTCCAGCGCCCGATTTTGATGCAGCCAAAGGAATACGAAAAACGCCCGAGGGGGAAAAAAACCCCCAAAAAACCTTGAAACCCTCCAGAAACGTGTTGGAGTCCTACCGTGTGCAAGGACCCAGCCCCTAAACGCTACAGCTGGGCTCACCCCAGTTTAATTCCCAAGTCGGCCATTAATGAAGGGGCCGGAGACGTTTACTTTCTACTCGTTTCCGAATGGGATCATTGGATTTGTCAACGCGCTGGGACATCGCGGGGTTCGCGGCCAAGGGTCACTCGAGGCAGCACACAGGCGGTACGGAGGGCAGACAACACAGGCTGGGATCAGGGCATGGCGCGGGCCCTGGGGCTGGCTCCGGGCACGCACCACCCGGGTACCCGGGCTCGCAAAGCCGAACAAAGCTGGCCAGGCGGCGGCCTCCGGGGCCCGCGGGGGGAGAGCCTTGGACGCACATTCAGCTGCTGCTCCAGCCCGGGATCCGGGCGCGTCCTCGAGGTCTCCGCCGCCACAAGGCCGCTCCGCGTCAGGGCGCAGCGAGGCCAGGGGGGCAGAGTGGAGGGAGCGGCCTGGACCCCCGCCCCACTCTGGCTCGCCGCGCAGGCCTCCACGTCCGACCGCTCTGGCTCCCAGCGGCTCCCAGCCGGCCCGGCCGAAGCGCCCTCCGCGCGCAGCGCCCCAACTCTAAGGAGCGGAGCCAAGTTTACTTGGCCCGCAACTCTCCGCGGCCGCGCGCGCTCCGGCGGAGGGCCCAGCTCCCCGCGGCCGCCCCGGCCCAGGAACCGGACGCAACTCGGACACTTGTTTTCGAGAACAGGAGAACTTTCTTCCACTCTGAGGCGCACTCGACTGCTCCTGCTGCCCGCGATCCCCACCCCGCGCGGGAGTCCCAGCACTCCCGGCCACCCTGCGGTCCCCGGCCCTCACCGTGCTCGGGAGCCCCGTCCGGCGGCGGCAGCTCCTCATCCGACTTGAGGTGCTGGGGCTTGGCCTGTTTGCGCCGAGACATACTGCTAGCGGCGCTCCGGCCCCGCGCGGGGCAGCGGCATCAGCTGGGAGGCCGGCGGGGACGGCGCGGCCGGGCGGGCGAGGGGCGCGGGGCGCGGGGCGCGGGGCGGCGGCGGCTGCGCGGGCCGCGCATGGGGCTGAGCAATTAGGCTGGTGAATAATGCATGGCCATTAGCGAAGGGCCGCGCCGATTGGCCGGCCTCCAGCGGACTCTGGCGGCCTATGCAAATGAGGCCGCGCTCGCAATTAGCGGCCGCGCCGGCGAGGAGGGGCCGGTCGCCAGCGAACCTGGGCGCGCGGCGCCGGGAGCCTTTCACATCGCGGGCTCCGCCGCCCGAGCTCCTAGGCTGCCCCGGTGCGGCTCCGGCGGGCCCCGGTGCGGTGCGGGCCTCGGCAACCTCCCCTCCGCGAAGCGCAGCAGCAAACTTTGGCGGCGTCCGCGCGGCGCCGTCTCCGCCGGCGCGCCGGGCTCGCCCCTTTATAGAGTGTCTGCGCCGTCGCCCGCGCCCCGCGCCGCGCCCCCCCGCCCCGCCGCCGGGCCGCCCCTCCCGGAGCGAGCGGCCGCGGGCAGGGCTCCGGCCCGCCGCCTTTGTCTCGCCCCGGCCGCTCGGGCGCCGCGCCGCCTGCGCTCCGGGCGCGCAGGGCCGGCCGTCTCCGTCCTCCTCGGCGCGGGTCGCTGCACTGCTCAGCACGCGGCCTACTCTGCTCAGGTGCCCCGACTCCGGACCTTCTCTTCCGGCTCGGGTCCGCTCCGCGGGCTCCGGCGTTGGCGGGGCTCGCAGACTCGCAGCCCGTGCGGAGCTGAGTGCGCACGCCGGGGTGGCGGGACTTCGGCAAGACCAACTTTCCGGTTCGGAAGCGGCGAGGGCCGCGCGGCTCCTCCCCTCCCTTGCCCTTCCCTCCACCCCCGGCTCCCCGCCCCCCCTCCCGGTCCCACCGACTCCGGAGCGCCCGCCCCGCCCGCCGCTGCCACCAGGGCCACCTCGGTCCCCGCGTCCGCCCGCCGGGGCCTCGCCACCGCGGGAGGCTTAAGTCCAGGGAAGGGAGGGGACGGCGACAGCGGGCCCCAGTGCACACCCCCTCCTTCCTTTCCCGACGGGCGCGGTGTCTCCGGCACCCACTGCTGGGGAACCTGCTGAGTGGGCGGCGAGCGCGACTTAAGTTCCAAGTCCACAGAAGTCCCGCGCGCGGCCCACCGCGTCTCAGGATTTCGGGGGTGACGTGGGGGCCAGGTGAGGGGGTCGCGCAGTCAGGGCCCGCCCGGCACCCTCGGGTAGCCTGTGTGGCGCGCTCCCCCGCCCTCGCTCACACGAACGCGCCTTCTCACCCGCGCGCACACCCGCGCGCTCTTCCACCCGCAGCAGAGCACATGCCCGCGCGCCCGGCCGCGCGTGTCCTCCATCCTCGAGCGGCCACCGGGATGTGCCTTGGGCCTCGCCGCCGCGACCCCACCAGTGCCCCTAGCCCCAGTATGTCTCTTTTCATTTCCTAATTTTTATATTTTTTGTCCTTGCAAGTGGCCCAGTGTGGTGCGAAGCTTCGGTACAGATGGCCTCCCCGCGCTTCCCCAGGTTGTCGGTGGCGACGGAGGCGGTGGAGGCTGGGGCGGAGGGCAGGAGATGACCAGCTAGTCCCCCACGCCCGGCGGCCGCGCGTTCGCTGCAGGGTCAGGAGCTGCTCCCGGGCTTGCGGACACCCCCGCCCCCCAAGACGCGGGCCTGGCGCCGCTCCCGGCTGCTCTTCGGTTCTAGATTCTGGTTCCCAGCCCGTGTTCTCCCGCCTGCCTCTAGTTGTGTAAATTCCACGAAGCAACAGCTTTGGGCTCCAGGAAAAGCGCAGGAGACTCGTGCAGAGGAAGAGAGCACACAGGTTGGAGTGGACTCCAAACAGCCCCAAGAGCCATTTATGAACAAAAATTCTTTAAGGTTGGTTTTGTTTGGGGCTTTTGGAGAGCGTATTCGCTTAGATGATTTTTGTTTAAGAAAAGCAAATAAAAGATGTTTAAAATCTAGAGTTCTCCTGTTTGACTAACATCGATTGCGCTTCCATAGTTAAACTGTGGGGCAAATGTCGTTATCGAAATTGCGGTGAAGTTTCGTGTAGGCTGTGTGGGTTTGGGGTACGCTCTTTGGTCTTGGCACAGAGGCGCTCCGCAGTGAAAAGTTTGTAGCTAGGGCTTTGGGGGAGAGAAGGGACAGACATTTTCCTGGAAAAAGAGAAGGTAGCGGCAGAGATGGGGAAGGAAACAAGAAAAGTGTATGGGGGGGGGCAGTGAAAAACTGAGGTTTTTGCAGAATTTAGAGATCAGGATCGTCAAGAGTTTGGAGTCAAGAGTTTGGAGAAGTCGCTGCACCGAGGTAGAAGGCAGATGTCAGGCATTACTTTTCTAGAAGAACGCCGAAGGATCATCGCGGAGTGCGACCCCAGGCTAAAGGTGTATTGTCTTACGTGACCTGGCCGGTCCCCTCCCCCTTTCTGTTTTCTATCTGCACACTTTGAGCCAAAGAAGCAAACGCGCGTCCTCACAGCGGGCGGCATCAGAAGCCTTTCTGGGAAGCCCGGATCCCACCAGCCCCCAAAGCCTCCCGGCCCCCACAGCCCGACTGACTTCTCATTGGGTCGCCTCTACTTGCTGCTGCCCACCTTTTTGTTGCCGGAGGCCTCTTGTACTCCCGCCTCTCTCCCCCAGCCCTCTCTCCAACAAACGGCCACGGTTTCCCTGGGTGTTTCTGGGGCTTCCATATGCAACTGTTTAATTTTGTGCGCTTCCTTTGCATTTTCCATGAGGTGTGGTCGTGGGGAGGATCTTTCAAGTCCCTCCAATGAAGGCAGATGTGAGCCCGGGCCCTTCGTGTGCACGAAGCAAGCCTTCAGACTGCAGAGGAGTCCCGCGAACCCTAAGTGGGAAGGTAAAGCAGGCAAGACTCGGGGTTTGAGTGAATATAGTGGATCTCACGGGAACAAGCCAGAGGTCTGGACACATGGCCCAGCCCTGGGTGGTCTGCAGTCCCGGGATGAGGGAGGCACAGGGCTGAGCGGTCCGGGCAAGGTGCAGGCTCCACGTCTCCCTCAGCGCAGACGGCGCTCGAATTTCGTTGAGAAGGTGAAGCAAAGACTTGGACAGAAGGGGCAGGAGGCTTCGGAAACCTGCAGTACTTCTCTCCTCTGCCGAAATATGCCTTGGAGTGAATCCTGAGCTGCATCCTTTTAAAAACTGTCTAGGCAGGACAAGATAAATTAAAAAAAATTTTTTTTTAAAAAAGTAATGGTAGAAACAAAAGGCGGGTTTCTTCCTGGTTTATGTGCTTCCTTTCCTGTTTGCCTCCCTACATTCACATCAGAAGCCTATGATTGTTCTTACTCACTGTGGCAAGTTTTAATGAAAGCATTTACATTTTGTGCCCTAGCGGCAACAGTATATTTATTTCAATGTGACAGTGGGTCCAAGGAATATTTTCTCAGAGGAGAGGCAGGAGGTAGGTTCTGCTCGTCTCCAGGTGTATACAGCAGAGGTGTGGACTCTGACTCAGGCACAAGGCACACACATACTTATTATCACATGGCCACTGTCTATTAAATTATTATAACACCTAAACACTATTGCAAAAACAAAAGTTGATTTTTCTTCCCTGTAATTAAATCTAATTTGTTAATTGTCTTTCCTCTTGCAATGTTGTTTTCATTTTAAGAGGAGACACGTTATTATTTTGTCTGCTTAATAATATTATTTACAAATTAATACTGTATATTTTACATTAGTGGAACATATAATTAGGTGTTTTATTTAATTTGTGTCATTTATTCAGATAAAACAGAAAGCCTATGCAAGATTGATTTGACAAGGGGAGGTTGAATAGTTGGTTCTAATTTAACATCACAGTCAGGTTGTTGAAGCTACCTGGTGCTAGATGCACAAAAGACAGTTTTACATAAGGTGCTTTTGACATTTTGATTACAATGTGTTTATTTCCCCCAGCCAGTTAATACAAAACAGGCATTCAAAATATTAGAGCTTTCATTTTCAGTCTCCTTTCATTCTTTTTTCTTTCCCAAGTTCTCTTTACCTATGTGGTATCTCCCTCCCTTCCTCTGGCTCTTCCCCCACCCTACAACTTTTGTTTTAGGTCCTTAGTGTTAAATTCAGCATGAGGTTGTGTCTTTAATGCTGTGACAAGTAACCACTAATTGGTTCTCACTTGAGCAAAGATATTACCATACTAATATTATTATTGGTAAGAAGAGGTAATTGATAACACCACCTGCCACTCTGGGGCAATCACGATGATAAATGTTTCCATCAAGAGGAAATCTGTGCTTGGTGTACCACAGCCCCACGCAAACAGCATGTCAAGTGCCAATTATAAAGATGTTGCTTTTCAATTACGTTGGGGGGATGCTAGAAAACATGTAGGTAAATTTTTTATTTGTTTTTTTAAAAATGTTTTATCCAAGCTTCCGTTCATCTAGTTGAAGTAACTTTCTTCAGAAAAATAAACAATTCTGCTTAAAGAAACTGATGAATAGCTAACTGCCCTGCCCACACTGGCTACAACTCCTGGTCTCCTTGCATTGAAAGCCATTGAGATAAACATGCCCCAATATCTTTAATAGATGGGAACAATGTGTGTGATGTATAAATCCATTGTGGTCTGTTTTCTCTGAAGCCTTCCAGCATTTTGAGTACAGAATGCTGGAGTTTCTCTGTGGGAACCACAGTCGAGCATTCCGTGGCTTTTTTATGACATACACAGAGAAACATCAGCACACATCCACGGTCTACACACTTGGGGTTGAAAACCATCTTGAAGTACTTCTCCCCTGACCACTGAACTTTGTATGTGGACTGCATGTGGCACAGGACAGGCACTTTGGCGTGTATGTTTCTATAAATAATGCTGGGGAGGTAAAACTGACTCCTTTGCCTCTGGGGAGGCTCAAACGATTATTATTAGCTTGCATTAATAGATGCAGGCCTCAAAAGGCGAAATCAGCTATTGATAATTGCAAGAAGTATACAGCAGCTACTGTATCGATCGGCTTGTCCCTTATTCCCCTGGTATGGGAGAGATAAGAAGACTCACTCTTTAGTGCAATATAATTTCTTTTGACCTATCTGCTTGCTACAGACTTATGATGAATAGCTGGAGTGGTTAAAGTCCTTTATCACGAAACTTACCCCTTGATATAATATTGATTCTTTATAACTAGCTCCAAACACAAAAATCAAACTGTCCACTTGACCATCATCATCATCAATATCATCACAAAGCCTGTGGAATAAAGATCAGCCGCAGCCTGAAAACGTTTTCTATAATCTTCCCGGCTAATCTTTATTTGCTGATGATGAAAAGAAAAAGGGGGGAGGGGGGAGGGAGTGGAATGTCATTTGGACGAACACTGTATTTATATGTGTACATACATTAGGTCACAGTGTGGTGGCCTCTCCCGCCCTAGAACACACTACTGTGTGGTCAGGGGGCCCTGCCCAGCCTCCTGCTTCAACCCATGGGCAGGGACAGGGAGGCATAAAGGGCTCCACGCGTGCTGTGTGCTGTCTCTCGTGGGACAGAACGAACCCGCAGCTTGGCTCAGTGGAAACCAGGGCCACTAGCCCTCTGCGATGCCCCCAGCCTCGCGCTCAGGGCGCGAGCGGAGACGAAGGCGCTCCGGGTGGGCCGCAGGCGTGGAGGGCCAGGCCGCCCCGAGGGGACTTCAAAGGCTGCCTAGGCAATTCGTGTGCTTTTCCCTCAATTAACGGCATTTCCTGCCCCAGGCTTCCCGGCTGCCCCGCCCCGCCTCCGCCCTGCTTGGCCGCCGGAACACAGAGCCTCGCGTCTCTCCAGTGTGCTAGAGCTCGCGCGGGCGCCTGCGGGGTCCTCTGTGCCAAGGGTGGGCCCTGTGGGGCCGCGCGGTGTCTGGAACCCAGGTCCCAGCAAGGGCCTGTCGAAGCATTAGTTTCGGGTGGGTTCATGGGCAGTGGAGCTTAGGTTAAGGGTTAGGGGGGCAGAGAGGACTCCAACTCTTGCCTCCTTGAACCGCCTTTTCCTCCGAGCCAGACCTACAGGCTTCAATTTTGGCCTCCACAATTTAGTTCTGTCCTTACCGACCGCAGTGCTCCGAGCTCAAGGCCCGCTCCTGTACCCATCGGGTCCCACCCCTCTCCCTTTGGATTTCTGTAACACTCAAACATCGTGCATCAAATGGTGTGTGTGTGTGTGTAAGTGTGACAGCAGAGAGACCATGAAAGCTGAGCGCGGATCCCAGCGCCATCACCTAACTCGCGCAGCAGCAGCATGGAACCCCGTTTCCCGGACTCCCCTGGCTTGTCCTTCCCCTCCCCCGGCTGCGAGAGTGTCCGGATCCCTCCGCCCCACTCCGGAGCCGGCCCAGGTCTGGCCTTCAGTCTGGCATTCCATAGGCTGGGCGTGGCCAGGGCCTCTGGCGGGGTGGGGCACCTTCGGCGTCAGGACTCAGGCCGAGTGTCCCCTCTGCCCCCACACCTCTCTCTTTTGGGCCAAAGACAGCCCCTCACCCCAATTCCGGGCCTTTTCCCAGGTCACCAGGTGGGCCCTTCCCCGTGGGGGCCGCTTGGTTCCCTACTATCGGAGGACAGCCTGGGACACAACTCCACCGACTAATTTCACATCCTGAGCCTCTGCCTAGGTTCTCTAAGTGGCCCGCAATTGGCGACGCTAATCCGAGCCTCCAGTCCAGGAGAGGCTCCTAGGCTTTCTTCTCTAGGCGGTGAGCCGAGAGCTGACCAGGAGGACGTGGGCAGTAAACCCATGGCATATGAAATGTGTATGCAGCAACTCTGCCACCTTGGCGCAGACATGCGTGGTGTCCCGCCCCTGAGCACAGTTTGGAGGGACCGCCCCTCCCACCGCCCCAGCTGGAGGGCCGGCCTGCTCCTCAGAACAAATTCAAAGAAGTTTTAGAAACCAGCCACCTCGGAGGTAGGCTGTAACCGGTTTGCATCTGCCCTGCACTTTTTGTTATCACACGTGTCATTTGCGTTGGCTCTGAAGTCTGCCACAGTGCAGAGACACTCTGCAGAAGGTGGGTTAGCGGGAGAGTGGCTTGCTACAAGGCCGCGGATCTCCGAGAGGGCGGGGGAGACAGCTAACTGGGATGGGGTCTCCTTCAGTTCCATTCAAGGTGAGCTAAAGCGCTCCACCTTGAGGGGAACCAGATTCGGGGAGAAGGATCCACTTCCAGAACTGAAGAGCCCGCAGAGTCACCAGAGAGGATGATGGGATTTATGAGGGCATGTTGTGGTGCCTCCCCCATCCCTTGTGCTGACTGCTGCGGGAGGGTCTGCTTAGTAATGTGTTCTGTATTTTGAACTCTGTATCTTTGATCCATCAAGACTTTTCTGTTAAGATTAAAAATGGATCTGGGGATCTGGTCAAAGTATTTAAGAAATGATTTCAGTGCTCTGAAAAAGAAAACCACAAAATATAAAAATGGAGCTGGGGATGTTACTCCGTGGTAAGTGCTTGCCTAGCACAGCAAAAATCAAACAATAAAGGAGGGATGCAGGGCTCAGCCTGTCTATGAAAGGGTGGACAAGACAAGAAAAGACAGTTGCAGTGGCCAGTTGTGCAGTCCATCGTCAAGTCAGCCAGCATTGTGCAGTGACTTCTTAATATCAAGCTCGCTCACATGAGTGATGGAAGCTTATGTGTGGTTCTTCGGGAGTGTGGAAGTTTTCAGTGTCCTTCGGTGAGCTAGTGAAAGGCTTTAGTTTCACTTCATTGTAGTCCTTTTACTAAGAAGGGACAATTCCTGTCTTCCCAGGTTGCTAAGTGTAGCGTGAGGTCAGTCTTATGGGGCCTCAGATAGCACATCTAAGTGGAGGGGTCCTCAAGAGCTGAGTGGCCTGGGAAATGCAAACACTAGTAAAAGTAGTAACCATACTTGAGTGTGGCCAAAGAGGGAAGGTTT
>PVIC010011355.1:0-41561 GCA_004025085.1 Thryonomys swinderianus
GCCTCCCAAGGCACTGGGTACGGTTTGGCTTTCTGGTCAACCTACTCATACAGACAGTTCCTGGAACTCTTGACTAGGAGCCCATTATGTAGAAAGGGTAATCTGAGGTACATGACAGTGAGTTCCTTTCACTCATTCCATCCCCAAACATAACTTTGCAGAGCATTTGTGTTTGTTACCTCCCTCAGTCTATGGCTGATAGGATCTTCAGGCAATTGAGTAATCTCTCAGTCCTTCCTTATAGGTCATTTGTGGGAAAAGTATCTTTTTCCTCTTAGTTCTTATAGAGACTGTACAATTGTAGAACTCTTAACAGATCTACATGCATTTTTAAAAATCAAGTTTAATGAGATTACACTTTGGATACCATAAAATGCACCCATTTTAAGGTACAGTTTGAACAGTCCTGACAAATGTTTGTACCAGTTTAATCATACAGAATATTCCTGTCAGTCAGAGACATTACTTTGTACATTTTGCTACTTTATCCCCACCATCTTTAAGCAAACACTGGTCAGCTTTCCTTCAGTATAGATTATGTCAGAAATTAAGTGGTCATATTTTTGAGAAGCAGTCTTTTTTTCTGCTGCTCACAGGTATCATGACAGTGAGGGAAAATTTCAACTTTGGGGTTTTTTTTTTTTGAAGCAGAGTCTCACTTTGTAGTTCATGCTGGCCCTGAGCTCACTATGTAGCTCATGCAAGCCTTGAACTCACAGCAATCCTCCTCTGCCTCTGCCTCCCTAGTGCTGAGATTACAGGCATGAGCCACCACTCCTGGCACTGTGGTGCATGGTACTGATTGCTAGTGGGTGTGGGTTACCACACCCAGGAGTTTGGTATGTGGTTACCAAGTATCAGATTTGGGACTTTGTGCTTGCAAGGCAGTCGCTGGAACCCCTGAGCTAAATCTCTGGCCCAAACTTTGGTTTTTTAAAATATAAGATAAAAATTAAAATACCCATCTATTAAAATTTTCTTCCACTCCTAGCCTTGAAGAAAGCAAACATTTCAGGTCTACATGTGTTGGGTGTGTCCTACTGATTCCATCTTTTGCAGTGTCTGCTAAAAATAAATGTTTCTAGCAATCACAAGAAAAAAGTCTGCCACTTTTCAAATATCACAATAATGTAGCTTTGAATCAGAACTTCAGGCCTGTCTAGAGTTAACCTGTCTTTCCAGCCTCTCTCTCATTCTACCAAATAATTCCATGTAGTGAACAATTCTGGGATTCTAAGGATCCTAAACGTGTGCACTAGGAAAAAGCACAGAAAGAAAGAAAAATTCAACAAACAATCAAACATCTGTAGGGATTCAGGCACTTTGAATCTATAATTCCAGAACCTCCCTGTATAGCAGGAAGCTCAGTTTACAATTTGCATTCCAGAACAAGAGTGGTTAAACATTCCTGTTTCACTAACCTCATGACTGCTGTCTGGTCTCAGCTGTTCCAAAAAGCTTCTGACTAGATTGATTTGCTCTTCAGAAATCTTCCTGGTCTGCCCACGGTGAATGCCGAATGCCGAATGCTGAAGAGAGTATATAGTGAGGGCATAGGGGGCAGGGAGAATGTACAAGCTGATGCTTTCTCTGGTTTCTCTGGTTAAAAGAAAGAGGAAATTGGAAAACGAAACTGATTTAAAGTCAGCAAGAGACAGAAAACGAAACCCAACTTTTAGAACTACGAAGAGTCAGCCACAGCACATGATGACTTTGAGCCTGAGATTGCAGCATATGAGAAAGCACCCCAGGAATCAGACCTCCTCCCATCTGGGACAAACCAGGAAACTACATTTTTTTTTTTTTGAGATAGGGTCTCGCTTTGTAGTTCAGGCTGGCCCTGAGCTCACTATGTAGCTCAGGCAAGCCTCGAACTCAGTAGTCCTGCCTCTGCCTCCCAAGTGCTGGGATGACAGGCGTGAGCCACCATGCCCGGCGGAAACTACATTTTTAATAAGGCTTCTAGAAGTTTCTAATGTAGGTGCTTCGGCAATCAAGGGGGGGAAGACTGTTCCAAAATATTTTGACAGAAAAAAAAAAACATAGCTTTTTTTTTTTTTTTCCAGTAAATGTACTGGTGTGAGACAATTTGCATTCAGAGATCCATTTTTAATCTTCTCTGTCATGTTATTAGTTCTGGAACTTCCCAGGAGTCAAATCACTGACCCTGAATGTTCATTTAATCCCACACTAAGGCTAGGAAGCCAACACTAGAGAGATCTCTGAGTAGTTTAGCTCTCTGAGGTTTAAGGTAATCATTTAGTAGCTCCAAATGAGAAAGAGCGATAAATGTCTTGTGGTTTAATGGGTGAATAACAGTTCTGTAGCAGTATGCATTTAGTACAGTTAGAGACAAGGGAGCTGAGTGAGGGAGGCACTCCCTTCCGTTTAATTCTGAACAGCACTGACAGTCATTCCTGCTTCTGTTATCCTGAAAGGTAAAGGATAAAATAAAAGCCTGGAAATTGCAGATGCCCCACACTAGGGCACAGGCTCCATGAGAGATTCAGTGGAAGGTACAAAAAAGAGGTGTCTGGTCTCTAAATTCTGAAAGTCTATGTTATTGGCCTTCGTTTTCTGTTTTTCCTTTTTTTTTTTTTGAGACATGGTCTCACTTTGTAGTTCAGGCTGCACCTGAACTCCCTATGTAGCCCAGGCAAGCCTCGAACTCAGCAATCCTCCTGCCTCTGCCTCCTAAGTGCTAGGATTACAGACATGAGTCACCACGTTAGGCATTGTTGTATGTGGTTAACAGGGATTGAATGAGGCACCTTATGCTTGCTAGGCAGGCGCCAGAACCACTGAGCTAAATCTCCAGCCCCTCTGTCTTTCCTTTTGTTCCTGGTACCTTAGATCTGAGTGCAGTATTTTTTTTCTAACCCTCTATGTTACACTTTTGTTGGCATAGACTGACCCTCAGCACAACTTTTCATGTTTTTCAAAAAAATATAGTTTCTTACTACTTACTATTGGGTATAAGCATGGCAATTTCTTCCTCATCACACATAAGAACCTGGAGTATTATTGGCCCATTCAACTGTAACATTTTGAGCTTTGAAGAAGTGCTGTTATCCTAAGAGATTTAAAAATAATTATAATGTTTCTGAACCATTAAGTAAAAAAATCCATAAAACTCTAGGACAGATAATTACTATGACTGACTTAGTGAACAAAGACTCCTTAGAGGGCAGTAGACTACTGTGGACCTTTAAGCTATAACCAGCCTCATATCTGAACAACTTGGGGTATCACTAGAATTTTGGCTTTAACTTACAGCCAAAGTCTCCAATTATGATGCCCAAAACCTATCTTTTCTATATGGGATTAATTGAGAAATCCTGGGGCAGTGTCTCTCTCTAAAGACATCAATAGCTGTCTGGAAGAAAATGTAGCCTAAAATTATACAGAAGAGAGACTTTGAAGGCTGTGTAGAGGAGCCTGAGCTTCAGTTGACCTTGTGGTTCGTGACTCTGTCATAATAGCAGAGTCCATAGCCTTGCGGTGATGTTGGGTCACTGGTGGAGGGGTGTTCAAAAGAACTATTTATAGGGAAACTTTAACAACTACTGGCTGAGCAACAGAGAGTGGCAGCTGAAGAGCTTTCAGAGGAGGAGGGGGAGTATCAATCAGTGCAGCGAAGTTCTTCTGAAATCAAGAAAATCCTGAAAAAAATGGATAGAACTACAAACACTTATAGAGAGCCCCACCTAGACAGAGAAAAGGCCAATCATATTCACTTGCTTAAATACAATGTCATATACTACAGAAGAGTTTTTTTATTTTTATTTTTATTTTTATTTATTTATTTTTATTTTTTATTTTTTTGAGACAGGGTCTTGCTTTGTAGTTCAGGCTGGCCCTGAGCTCACTATGTAGCCCAGGCAAACCAAGAACTCAACAATCCTCCTGCCTCTGCCTCCCGAGTGCTGGGATGACAGGTATGAACCACAGCACTGTGGTGTGTGGTATTGATTGGTGGTAGGTGTGAGTCACCATGCCCGGCATTGTTGTATGTGGTTACCGGGGATTGAATTTAGGACCTTGCACTTGCGAGGCAGGCGCCGGAACCACTGAGCTAAATCTCTGGCCTCTTCATTTTTATTTTTCATTTTTGGGTTTTGTTGAGACAGGGTCTCTCTTTGTAGTTCAGACTGGCCCTGAGCTCACTATGTAGCCCAGGCAAGCCTCGAACTCAACAATCTGCCTGTCTTGCCTCCTGAGTGCTGGGATTACAGGCTTGAGCCAGCAAGCTTGGCTATTTTATTTTTAAAGACAGAAACAGACAGGGCCGGAGGGTTAGTTCAGTGGTTCTGGCGCCTGCCTCGCAAGCGCAAGGACCTGAGTTCAATCCCCGGTTACCACATATAATGCTGGGCATGGAGACTCATGCCCACCAACAATCAACACCGCATACCACAATGCCGGACGTGGTGGCTCACACCTGTCATCCCAGCACTCGGGAGGCAGACAGTAGGACTGCTGAGTTCACGGCGGCTTGCCTGGGCACCATAGTGAGCTCAGGGCCAGCCTGAACTACAAAGCGAGACCCTGTCTCCAAAAAGCAAAAAAAAAAAAGAAAGAAACAGACAGTCTCATACCTGTTTTTAGTTGTGAATAGACTGAAACCAAGTCAGCCAAAGCAGATGCTAGTTACAGGGTGCTTTGGGAGGTTTGGAACGCATTATGAATATTCCCATTATTTCTTAGGGGAAAAATTAGTCTGGATTTAAAACAAGTTGAAGTTACAACAAGCCCTCATGAATGGTTGAGTTCATAAATCAAGGTTCCACTATACTTTTGACCTGAGGCTACACATAGAGAAGATAGAATGTCACGAGATACTCAATTTCAAATATTGTTTTCCTGTTTCATGTAAATAATCTGAATTTGGATAGGCCTATAGCTATAATACTTTACAATTTGTTATTTTGTTAATAATAAAATCCCATACCTTTATAAAAGATACGAGTACTATTCTTATGTCACTGGATAGCACAGTTCCTTGTGATAATGGCAATTAAAACTAAAGGAAGAGTATAAATTTACAGGCAAAATTGAGAAGGTAAAAGAAAATGCAGGGAGGTTCTCGAACAAAAGATAACAGAGAAGACAGGAAAATGTCTTCAATCTGAGGAACTGAAGGGAGTGAAGAAAGCAGAGGTGAGTCAGAGTGGCTGCCAGCAAAACAGCTACAAAGCGAAACCCTGTCTCAAACACAAAAAACAACAAAACAAAAACAAACTATGATCAACCAGTTAAGATTACAAATATAATGGACCTTTGACTTAGGAACTCAGTTTATTCCTGAGGCTGGGTGTAATTCAAATTGGTTGTAAATCAAGACTATTTTTCCCTTAAGGAGTAACAAAATATTTATAACACATTCTGAACTTCCCAAAGCACCCCTTCACTAACTTTTTCATGATTAAAAGGTGTGGAATCCAGGGGAAGGGAATGTAACTAGAACCTCTGGATTTAGGTTCTAGTCTCCTGTGAGTCCAGGACACAGCCAAATAATATATAGTTTAGAGAAGCTGAGCTTGGGCCTGATCCATGCTACTCTGGGTAGCAAAAGACCCCAGGCCCCAGCCTGCCACACTTTTATTCAGCACCTCTCCAATAACAAAAATATAACAAAGACTCAGAAGGCAGGGTAAACATGGCAATGGAGCAGTTCCACCTTGAGGCATCACAGCATGTGGGATGACCAGAGTTCCTGTTGTTATCTAAGGTGAAGGTGAGTTGAGTGCAAAGTCCTAGGCAGCCAGGAAGGGGTTCCAATTATTTCTCCCAAACAGGATTCTTTTGCAACATTGTTAAGTCCAAAGTCTGTCTGCAGGAAGGCCTGGTCAGTTTTGACCTTCTAATTATTTCTTCCAAACAGGATTGTTCCCAGCACTTGGAAAGTGGTCCCTATTGAGCTCTACCCGGTGGGGCCCAAGGGACCGACAGCACAGGCGTCGGCCCGGCTGCCAGTGGCACCTCCCAGTGCCCACATGTGAACCTGTAGGGGACAGGACACAGGAAGCCACACGCAGACCATAGCAGGGCGGCGGCTCCAGGACCCGGAAGGCCAGGCCTCCTCGGAAGGGTGGCAACATCCGTGGCAGGGGGCTCCATGCCGCCAGCTGCGTGCGCTGTACCAGCATGGGAGGTGTCGCTCACTGGCCTCTACCCCTGCAGTGCTCTGTGACCTGCGGCGACGGCACCCAGGAGCGGCCTGTGCTCTGCTGCACTGCAGACCACAGTGTCGGTGCCTGCCCAGAGGAGCGGCCCGAGACGACAGCCAAACAGAGGAATGGTGAAATCTATTGAAGCTGTTTTCTGGGCAGTGGATGTTGATGGTGTGGGTGCTGGAGCAATAGAACCAACAGACAAAATCAGGTAGGATAATTCTGACAGATTTAATCACTAGCACCTAGAAGATCCCCACTGTAAATGTTCCCTCACCTTGGTGAGTCTATAAGGCAGAGTTAAATGTCATGCACTGGGACATATAGTTGAGAGGTACAGGACTATGAATTAACCAATTTAATGTGATTTCATTTATGTCACTTGCTTGTAGCTGGGAAAAAATACCTAATACACAAAATTTAAAGCAAGTTTATTCTGGCTCATGTTAGAGTATTCAATTCCTGGTTGGTTGACTCCAAGGCAGACATGGAATGGTGGAAAGGTATTGCAGAAGACCTCAAGTGACACAGCCACGAAGCAGACAGAAAGGAGGAGACAAGGACAAGAATTCACCCTTTGATGTCACTCTCCCAGGCTCCACCTCTGAACACAAGGTTTTGGGGGATATTTTAGAAATAAAGCATATTAATTTATTATCCCTGGGTGGTGTAATTTCAGGAATATAAGCTCCATATATGGTTGTCTTTTTTTTTTTTTTTTTGAGACAGTCTCACTTTGAAGTTCAGGCTGGCCCTGAGCTCACTGTGTAGCCCAGGCAAGCCTCGAACTCAGCAATCTCCTGCCTCTGCCTCCCCAGTTCTGGGATTACAGGCGTGAGCCATCATGCCTGGCATGTGTGTAGTCTGACTGCTGGTGAGCATGAATCACCATGCCCGGTACTATTATATGTGATTACTGGGGATTGAAATGGACCTCACGCTTCCTAGACAGGCACCAGAACCACTGAGCTGAATCTCCAGGCCAATATGTAGTTGTCTTTATTGCTTCTCAATCCTATGTAAGCTTGAAGTCCTAAAATAAATATTAGGTGTAAATGCCATATATCCCTTCTCTACACTTTTCACCTTTTACTTTCTCAGGTGTTGTTCCAGTAAGGCGTGGTGGTGTGACATGGTATACGGTGTATACACACAGCTGCCGGTAGTCCTTCGTGATGGTCAGTACGCCTGTCCCTCTTATCATTCATCTACAACACTCCTGTTTTTCTTCTGTAAGCACCAGGTCCAACAATATACTATATAGGCAAAGTGAACTAGACTTTCCCTTGAACATGTATTTGCCTGATGGAATGAGTTAGCCACTGTGGCCGGGGTATTTGTACTTTCTGCAGGATGGTTCCTGGAAAATAAGAGAGACAAGTCTTCTTACATCATTCCATTCATTTTTTTTTTGAGACAGGGCCCTACCTTTGTAGTTCAGGCTGGCCCTGAGCTCACTGCGTAGCCCAGGCAAGCCTCGAACTCAGCAATCTTCTGTCTCTGTTTCTTGAGTGCTGGGATTACAGGGGTGAGCCACCACCTGGCACCATGGTATGTGGTATTGATTGCTGGTGGGTGTGATTCACCACACCCAGCATTGTATGTGGTTACCGGGATTGAACTCAGGACCTTACGCTTGCAAGGCAGGCACTGGAACCCCTGAGCTAACTCTCCAGCCGTATCATTCCATTCTTAGGAGGGGAAAGTCTAATACACATCTGGATTGCCACTAGGACAGGACATTCACAGAATCAGTGAATTGGTGATACTTCCTCACTTCATTGTTCCTCAGAGAACAATGTGACTAAAGCATAAGATTAACCAGCAAACAGGCATCAGCTTATCCACTGTCAGCATGGGATAGGGTGTTCTTGTGCACATGGGTTCACGGGGTAGACGTTAAGTGGGACCAGAAGCCCTGGGCTCAAGATTACAGAGAAGAACTTGGTTCTATTCTGTGGTTGCTCAAGTCAGTTTTTGTTGCTATGAAACTCAAAGGAGGAAAGATTTAGTTGTGGTTTATGGTTTTAGTCCGTAGTCTTCTGGTTCTATTGCTGTGGGGCTGAGGTGAGATAAAAGCATCATGGTATCAGGACATGGTGCAGGAGGTGGTCTAATTCATGTCAATGGGTGGGGGGACGGAGGGTGGGAGGAGGGAAGGAACAGGAAGGAGAGGGAGAGAGAGGGAGGGGGCAAGGGCTGGAGAGGAAGGAGCCAGAGATCTGATTTTGTCCTGAAGCTTCCACCCATAGGATCCACTCCGTGCAATTTACCTCCTGTTCCCCTTGTCTCCTAATAATACTGTCAAATTAGGGATTAAAGAGTGCATCAGTCCCCCCGTACAGTGAGAGCCCTTACCATCCAATTATTTCCTCAAAATCCACCAGCAACTAATATTCCAACACAATGAGCATTTTGAGTAACATCTAAACCATAACAGTGCTTGTAATATCAGTCAGTCGGGGTCATTTGCACCAGTGCATACTCAAGCATTTTACTTATGGAGTCTAAAAAGACTAATCATACAGCAAAACTGCACACAAACCATAATAATGCTTTATGTTTTATCACAGGTAAGTTATTTATTACAAGGACTCCTTCAGGAATTCAAATTGTGCACATTATCT
Organism: Thryonomys swinderianus; assembly: GCA_004025085.1. Lineage (NCBI taxonomy): Eukaryota > Metazoa > Chordata > Mammalia > Rodentia > Thryonomyidae > Thryonomys > Thryonomys swinderianus. The sequence continues at coordinate 8,801 of PVIC010011355.1, forward strand.
CAAATACATACAATACTACTTTTGATGTAGAAAACAAGAACTATGTTTACCATACTTCAAATTTTAAATTTTTAAAAAATTAGATCTTTACATGTTTTAATTTCTTAATAACAGAAGTTTATATAAATTTTAATTTAAGATTATTCTTTTTTTTTTTTTGAGACAGGGTCTCGCTTTGTAGTTCAGGCTGGCCCTCAGCTCACTATGTAGCCCAGGCAAACCTGGAACTCAGCAATCCTCTGGCCTCTGCCTCCTGAGTGCTGGGATTACAGGAGTGAGCCACCATGCCCAGCACTGTGGTATGTGGTATTGATGGCTGGTGGGCATGAGTCACCATGCCCAGCATTGTATGTGGTTACCAGGATGGAACTCAGGGCCTTGCATTTGCGAGGCAGGTGCTGGAACCACTGAGCTAAATCTCCGGCCCAAATTTAAGATAATTCTGGTTTTTTTTTTTTTTTTTTTTGAGACAGGGTCTCGCTTTGTAGTTCAGGCTGGCTCTGAGCTCACTATGTAGTCCAGGCAAGCCTCGAACTCAGCAATACTCCTGTCTCTGCCTCCCGAGTGCTGGGATTACAGGCATGAGCCACCACACCCTGCAAGATAATTCTTATAGATAACAGTGTTCCAAACCAGAGAGTAGCAGATGGTCTCAGGCAGGGGCAGCTGACCCCATTTTGTTTAATACTAACTGGATGCCCCTTAAATATCTATCTAGAAAATTCCAACCATCCCAAATTCTCATCAATCTGATGTTTGCTTAGAAGAGTTTTCAAGATTAAAAGAAATGTTTTTATCACCTAATGTGTAACATTACTAATGGGAGAAAAGCCCAACCCTTCAGTCAGTGTTATTTACTCTGACTTAGCTTGAGCCCCTCTGTTAGAAAGCTATTTTCTCATTTAGCTACTTATGAAACTAGTTTCATAAAAAAATATTTTTGGAGGAAGAAAGACTCCCTCTTACAAAGAAATCTTACTAATAGTAGCATCAAACATGAAATTTTCTCCATGTGATTACAATCTACAAAAATAAATCAGTATTCCATTTTCTTTTGCCTAACCATACTGATGAAATATTTTGCACACAAGTTCTGAAGAAATATCTATTTTGGCTTCTAGCACATGGTATAGTATCCTTTTTTCTTCTTTATATGCTGTATTAAAATTTCAGAGAAGACATAGTGAAGTCAAAGTCTCCCCATGTGCTTCCTGAGCGTCATGTACTGTGGCTGCCAAACTCCATCAGTTCACCTAAGTATATTTCTTCTACATTTGATCTGTTCTCTGCTTTCATTTTTTCAAACTATGTTGATTAACTAAGTTAATGTGACAATTAAACTCATTTTGTGTGAGGTGCTCTAGATGGAGGTTTAACTGGGGAGGAGAAGGAAGGAGACAGCAGTTAGAGAGAGAGAGAGAGAAAGAGAGAATCAGAACTGCCCAATAATGATTTTGGTCCCTCTTGAACACAGCACCGTATGTCTATGCAAACCCAGCCTGTACAGAAGCTAAAGTGACTGCATGAACTGAAAGATTCTACAGAGGTAAGGAGTCAGTTACTCCCTGGCACAACTGGGTTTCTTCATAATCCAGATCCAGTACTATCCACACTTATGCCAGGGCAGCTGTTACATATTTAGAGTACCAACTTGGTATCAGCTCCTTTCCAGCAGTATCCCACGGGCCCCAGGTCCCACTCCTCATTCTGTGTCTAACCTAGAGGTGCTGAAATGATGAGGTCTCCAGAGTCCCAAGCCCTCTTCAAGTCGTCCTCTGCTTGTTGTGCTTCTCCGTTCAGCTGTTGAAGAAATGCCAAGAGATGCAAAGCTTCAGGATTGGCTTCATTCTTAGAAAGTCGTCTTTTGGCAATTTTTTGTAGCTTGATTTTCATCTTGTCTCTCTCCTTTGATTCCAGGTCAATTTTCACACCCTCAGTATAATGGTGGATGGCTTTGTCTTCACATTTCATTTGATACAGCTGAAAATTGCCATACCGCAGATGGAGCGCTTGTTTAGCTACAGGTGTGTGCTCTTTGCTGAATTCTTTTTGGAAGTAAAACTCTGCTTTCTCATAGTAGCCTGCTTCTTTGCACTCGCCTGCTATCGCATAGAGACTGGCAATGGAGGAACAGATACCTGGAAAATCCCCATGGCCCTCATCAGCTTTCCTTAAATAGTGCAGAGCCAGTTCTGTTTGTTCCAACAGCGCCTCTCTTTCCTCATACATTTTGTTCTCTCTCATCTCCAGCATTTGGAGGACTTGTGACCTATAGCAGCTTCCGATATGGTAATGCAAGTAGATGTTTTCTGGCATGTGTTTTAAAGCCTGTTCGAGCAGTTTTATAGTTTTGTTCAATGAACGTTTCTTTCGATAAAACTTTGCTGCACTGCGCAATACATCTGTTGCATCCGGGGCTTTCTTTATGGCTTCTTCAACTAGCCTCTCCCCTTCATCCACTTCCTTCATCTTTTGAAGTTTCAGAGCCAAGAGAACTTTAATGTACTGGTTGTCAGGATTCAGCTCGATGGCCTTCCTCAGAGGATCAATGGGGTCCTGAGAGGGTGGCCAGTAGTCCAGACGGGAGCTGGCGATGGCCCAGCCAGAGGTGAATTCTGGGTTTTGGGGTTTCTCTTCCAGAGCCTTCTCAAAACACACCTTGGCCCTTTCGATTTGCTTGGTTGTACACTTTAGCCGTGTCCACCCTTCCTCGGAGTCAAGCTCAGGACTCTCGATTCTGTAGGGACTGGAAAACTTGGCGCAGACCTGTCTCACCTTGTCCAGGTAAGTCTGGGCGTCTGAGAGCTGGCCCAGGTGATAGTGTACCCAGGCGAAATTTCCCCAGGTGACCAGACATCGGATTTCTTGGCCAGGATATTCTTGCTGGATTATCTTTGCAGCCTGCTGTAAGCATTCCAGGGCTGCCTCATTTTGGCCTCTGTGGTGCTTTATGTAAGCCAGTATGTTACATACTGTGGCTTTAAATTCGCCATTCTGAAACTCATACTTGTTCAAAACTCTGTCCTCAAACTCATCCAAGGACTTTTCCCCCATCAAGTTCCAGGTGAAATGACATTTTAATCGCTGTAGGCTGCTTTCCAAGGAATTTTCAGTGGCCTCCCTGTAGGGAAAAAGAGAAAGATGGGAACTTTGAGGTACAGCATAGATTCATCTGTTAAGAAATAAGATCACAGAATGTCCAATTCTTTTTCTAAATCCAACATTTTCCTCTTCTTTTTCTTTTGCTGTTTTGTTATATGCAGTAATCCCTGAATGGAGGAGGAAGAATTTAGGGACTACAGTGGGGGGGGGTGCTGAAGAATTAGGGAAGAAGGTAGGTCAGCGTGAGCCTCAGGGTCAGTTTCTGTAAATAAGATAGTTTTGTGGGTAGCTCTGGGTCTGCTTTGGAGGGTCTTTGCAGGGCTTGCTTAATCTGTGGGAAATTTAATTAATAAAATTTTTATTTCCTCTAATTATTTTGGTTTTTAATACATTCTTAACAGGTTTTATTGTCTACCACACTTTTTGAGCTTTTATCAAATTGGTTTTCTTTTATCTTTTTAAAAACATTATACACTCTCATTTGTTGCTTTTGAATTTTTCTGTTTCAACCATTTAAGTCTTGTTTTCAACCCTGCTTAAATTTTACTCTCTCCCATGGAGAGTATTTTACTCTCTCCCATTTTGTAGTATTTTCTTAACTTTACTATTACAACCTATATTAGCAATGTCTTGAATTTTTATTTTGAAATAAAATATAATTGATTGTTTTCCTTCTCCCTTCTACTTCTACTTAGACTGATAATTTCTATGCTTCACAGGTTGTTGAGCTGATTTATTAATAATTTGCATTTCTACCTAATTTTATTGGTATTTTATTTTCCTCTGCTAGGATTTCCTCTTATTTTCAGAGATGAGAAGTGTGGCTGGAGAGGTGACTCATGGCAACTAGCTCCTTTTCTTGTGGGCAGAGCTACATTTTCCTTCAGGGTGTCCATGGAGCTCTCCTTAGAGATCTTCCATTCTCTTAAAGATCCCTTTCGCTCTTGGTGCTCAAATAAATAAATAAATAAATAAATAAATAAATAAATAAATAAATAACAACCAAAATTAGCAAATAGACAAATGAACAAATAAAGGTTCTTTTTGCATTGGACTCCCTCAAAGGTTGCCATTTTCTCACTTAAATATTTTTCTTGGTAGCTATACTTCCCTTTTCTCAGGAGCAAAGTGTTCTAAATATTAAGAATTCTGATGTATACAGTCATATAAAATGGTCAGGATCACTTTTCAAATTTATGTTCAGATGGAAGACTGTATTCCCAATCTCTTTTTTTTCTTCTTTGGAAATTGTATCTCTTTTTTTATTGGTACATTTTATTGGTACATTTTATATATACACATCACAATTATACTCCACATTGAGTATTTGTACCAGTATATGACACAACTTAATTCTCATTTCTCCCCTTCTCCTACCCCTGCTACCACCCCCGCCCCTATATACACAAGTTTTGTTTCTTTTTTTTTTTGAGACAGGGTCTCGCTTTGTACTTCAGGCTGGCTCTGAGCTCACTATGTAGCCCAGGCAAGCCTCAAACTCAGCAATCCTCCTGTCTCTGCCTCCCGAGTGCTGGGATTACAGGCGTGAGCCACCACACCTGGCACTGTGGTATGCGGTACTGATTGCCGGTGGGCATGAGTCTCCGCACCCAGCATTGTATGTGGTTACTGGGGATTGAACTCAGGACCTTGTGCTTGCGAGGCAGGTGCCAGAACCACTGAGCTAACCCTCTGGCCCTTGTTTCCTTTTTTTAACCATCAATTTTTTTCTTTCCTTACTATTTACCCCTAAACCCCATTTCCCTCTGAATATTTACTATTTCACAATATCGATCACGCCCCAATCTCTTTTACTTGGCCTCTTTTACTTTTAATGTCATACCCCTTCAACGACACACATTTTGACTGGGTCAAAGCTGAGTTAAGATGGCAATGAAATGGAGAGGGAGTGAGAAGCCCGAGCAGGTAGGTGTTCTACGTTTGGCACCATGTGCTGGACACCGGGAATCACCCAGTTCTATAAAATGCATGCTGCCACAGAGAGCGCCATCCTGACACAGAAATCATAGCCTCTGAGTCCCCACTGCTCCATCCCCGGCTTTGTGAAGTCCCCGGGGTTGTGCCTTCACATCCTGGCAGGTATGTGAGGAGCTTTAGGTCAGTTCCTGATCACCTCTGTCTATGGGGACTTTACTACCAGAGGAAACTGCAATGAATAAGCGGGAAGATGGGCAAAGAGTGTTCGCAAGGAGCCTCCCCCCTTTCTGTGTGCCAGGCAGGTCTTAGTACAAAGCAAGTAGTAACTAATTCCAGAGAGGAGCGAGCTTGGCTTGGTATCTGGTGGCATAATGACAGCATCCTTCCCTTGAAAAGCTTTTGCTCAATCTAAGCTACTTTCCTCCTCAGTGAGGTGACAGAGAGATTCCTGAAGCACGTGCAGTCTTTTGGCGCTTTCTAATTTTAATGAAGAAACAGAAAGTGACAGAATGGAGTTTATCTCCAGACCAAAGTGCGCCGATATCGTCCCCATTACTCGGGAGACGAGGCAGGAGGATGGAAAGTTTGAGGTCAGCCTGGGCAACTTATTGAAGCTGCCTCAAAATGAAAAGAACCAGAGCTGAGCTGAGTAGAGCGTCCCTGGCTTCAGTCCCCCATACGGAATGAACACAACAAAGTATGGTCCAATGTGCATTTAGAGGATAGAGACATTGAACAGATACCTTTATGTAAAATTCCTTTGAGCAGCCATTTAAAACTCATCTGTTTTTACTGCTTGATTGTGGCTTTTTATTTCCACTGGTAAAGTCAGTGAAGCTGGTCTCTGATACTTGCTTCCTGGGGCTGAACTGGGTGAGACTTAGGTTCCTATGGATTCTAGCAGTTCTAAGGGTTTATACTGCAGCAGTTTCTTCGCCTTCTTCCTGTCTGGATGAAAGGCACCCACCAGCCTCAGAGGGGCCATCACGGTGTCTTAGAGCAGTCTCAGTATCACCGAGGAGGCCAGCTGAAAGGTGACCCCTCTCAGCCCAGACTAGTAGTCATATTCTAGGGTATGTGGGGGTATTGAGCCCAGGCATTAATCTGTTGCAAAGTTCTCCAAAGGTTTCCTATGCATAGGTTTGTTTGTTTGTTTATTTATTTTGAGACAGGGTCTCACTTTGTAGTTCAGGCTGGCCCTGAGCTCACTATGTAGCCCAGGCAAGCCTGGAACTCAGCAATCCTCCTGCCTCTGTCTCCCCATGCTGGGATTACAGGCTTGAGCCACCAAACCCGGCATTTGTGATTTGTAGTACTGATTGCTGGTGGCTGTGAGCCACCACGCCCAGTACTTTGTATGTGGTTACTGGGATGGAACCAGGGACCTTGCGCTTGCTAGGCAGGTGCTGGAACCACTGAGCTAAATCTCCGGTCCTCCCTAGCCTTTTTTTTTTTCTTTCAGTTTGAGACAGATTCTCACTAAGTTGCTAAACTGTTCAGACTGAGGTTAAATTTGCTATCTTCCTGCCTCAGCCTTCCAAAGTGCTGAGATACAGGCATTCCCACCACACCCAGCTCCAATCAGTTTGGAGGTGAAAATATTTCTGTTTCTTACTAGCTCTACTGCAAATCAGAGATGAACAGGTTACATATAAAAGTAAATTTTACAGTAAAATTTACTTTAGCTGAAAGTGCTAGTCTGCACAGCAATGCCTATTGTAAAGAAATCTTTTATTAAATAATTTTTATTAAAAGCCCCCAACTTAATCCTTTCAAATAGAAAGAAAAAAGGGACAGTTCAAAAGAGCAGCGTCCTGAGACTTATCTTTACACTTATTCCGTACTGCACCCCCATGCATGTACGTTCACACACAAACACCCAAGATTAAACCTCTCACTCTACCAGCTTCTGAGCTCGCTGCTTTCCTCTGTGAGCGATTCTACAAGAGCCCCACAGAAAGCTGGACTGTGTGACTCACAGGAGGAAACAAATGGCCATTGACAAGACTCAGAGCTACAGAGTTAGAGGCATAGCTAGGCTAGGAGCAGACACAGACACAGAACGGCCTTGCTTGGGAGCATGGCTGCCTAGGATTTGCATCAGAGGACGAGGTTCATTCTACATTTTCAATGGGATTGGAGAAGGGAGAAGCTTTACCTCATGATCGCTGCGCCCTTCCCAGCTGTGCCCAAAGGCTACCGTTCGGACTGCTGTGCTGGTCGGCAGTTCTTCTCCTCTGTCTCCAGTAAAAGCTGGAGACCCAAATATAAGAGCAGCTTCTGGTTTCTGTTTCTATTTCCCTGCAGTCCGCTTCATTAAACACAAACTGAAAAAGGAATGTGAAAGGGCAGGACTCTGTACAGGAAAGGGCTCTTGCCTAAGACCCACGCTTGCACAAGGAATCACAATGTACTGATGTTCTTCACTTGCAGCATCAATTCTGTGCTCCCCCGAGTGGCTCTGGAGATGCCTGCAGGAAGCTGGACTATATTACACAGAGGAAACAGGTGGACACTGATAAAACACATTCCCAAAGCTGCCTTCCTCATTATTACCATGCTAATCCATCCTCATCCTTATCACTCTTATGACACATAGGCCACTCGCAGAGCAGTGCACAGCCACAGGACAAGGATTTTAGTCTGCTTCCTTCAGTCTCAAGGCTCCAGCTCTTGCACCACTATGTATCATTGCTTGGTCTGGGAGCCATTCAAAAAGCAGTTGTTTAATGAATGAACACAGAATTTAAATCACGGGTACTGATGCCAGTCCATCTGCATTTGAAATCAGGATCTACTTACATAGCATGAGAATCTGGGGAAATTATTACATGTCTGTCTTAGGAACTGGAAACAAAACTGCTACCAACTCACAGTGGTGACAGAAAGATTAAACAAGTGAATACACACAGTGTCCTTAGAATAATGCCTGGCAACTGATAACTATGTTCTATTTTATTATAATTAATAACAAATCATAAGCCAAAGAGACTAGAGTCAAAACGAAGTTTGCTTTTCCAGAGCCATAAATATTTGGATATCCTACAAAACACAGACTGCTACTTTAAGACAAACAACTTCTAACATCTCTATGTGTTCTTTGTTTCCATGAGATCCACAACATCTGAAATTCCTGTGTATCACCCTGGTATTTAGCACTTACACATCGCAGTGCTAGCCATTATTGTTTGCAATGATACACAAACATGTTTTCCTTATTCGTACCTGTTAATCTTGGTTGTCTACTTGATCAAATTGAGAGACACCTAAAAAATTAGTAAAGCACTATTTTGGGTGTGCTTTTAGGGTATTTCTAGAAATGACTAGTAGATGGGTCAGCAAAGTGAGTAGAAGAGATTCATCCTGAGTGAGGGCAGCATCATAAAATAGGCTAGGGGGCTCAGGAAATAAAAAGCTGAAGAAAAGGGAGACTTATATGACACCTACAATCAACTCTTTCCGAACAGGCAAGTTTTTTTTTGTTGCTACCATTGCCTGTAGGCATCAAACTCCAGATTCTTCTGACTTGAAATGCATATTTGTCGCAGCAGTCATCCAGGCGGCTTTCAGGCCTTGGGTGGGGGGCCACAAAATTGGACCTGCTTCTTCTCAGGTTTCCTGCTTCTCAGACGGAGCAGCTACTTCTTCCCCTCCCCCAGCTCTCTAGACTGTAGATGGATGTTGGGGAGATATTCATTCTCTGATTATGTAAACAAATCTAATAAACCCTTTCATAACTATATCTATTCTGTTGACTCTCTATCTCTGGAGAACTTTGACTAATAAAGTACTTTTAACCACAAAGGGACTGAAATGCACATAGATCCAAGGGAGAAAAATGATAACAGCACCACGTGTTTTTGACACCAGGAAATTACACAGCACAGGTGAAACATTCTCCAGCAACATCGAGGTTGTTGAGATAGGTTGCTCAATCTTGAAGAAAAGTATTTATCACGCATTCTGCCTAGGCAGGGAAGAAGGAGGAGCTGAGCTTCTTAAATTCCTTTAGCTTTTGCTTAGAATACAGTTGCACCTACCCAACTAAGTCTCACTCAAGAAGGAGACATCCTAATTCTGCTTCCAAGTTCTAGTATGTATTTATAAAAATATATTTTTAAATACTGAAACAGAAAAGTAGGAATATTGTGGCTTTCGTTTGGTTTTTAGAATTCCACTCAAGAAAACTATTGGATAGAAATGCTTAGAGTATTTAAGCATTTAAGTACTGCATAGGGCGAGACATACAGACAGGTTTTACCATTCTGAAGTGCTTAGAGATAACTTCTCTATTCTTTAGAAAGCTGCATTGCCAATGCCAGTGGACAGAGTTACCATAGCAGGAATGAGAGTGGTGTGACTTCAGAACAGAAACTAGAGAGAGAAGCCAACTTCTCTTTTTTGAGAGCAACTTTGTGAAAGTTCTGATTATTCTGCTTACTACATGTATTTATGTGTCTTTTTCCTAGCATATGGGCTGAAGGCTGCTCCTCTGTCAGCCTGGTTTAAAGAAAGGGTTTTCTTACTCTTGTCCAAATGAGGGAAGCCACCTTGCATAGTTACATTTGACTACATTCTTTTCCCTTGTGATCAGCAGCATGAACTTTAGCTTCTATGGGAACTTGCAAGAAAGGCAAATTTTCAGGTCCTGACTTAGACCAACTGAAGCAGAAGTTATTGTTAATAAGCCTTACAGAGAATTCTAATGCACGCTACAGGCTGAGCACCATGTGCTATACTGAATGTAAGTGAAAATACTTTTACTTATGAAATTATACTTTTCCTTGGGATTTTCTGGAAATTAATCACCTTTTTTGTTTTGTGTTGTGACTCTCTTTTTCTCATTTGTATTTTATTTTGACTTCTTTTGTTTTGAATGTTTGTCTAAAGTTTTGCCCACTAGAAGTAGTGAAACCTAGTCTTTTTGTTGTTGTTGTTTTTGTGTGTGAGACAGGGTCTTGCTTTGTAGTTCAGGCTGGCCTTGAGCTCACTGTGTAGCCCAGGTAAACCTTGAACTCAGCAATCCTTCTGCCTCTGCCTCCCGAGTACTGGGATTACAGGCATGAGCCACCCTGCCCAGCATTGTGGTATGTGTAACTGATTGCTAGTGGGCGTGAGTCACCACACCTGGTATTGTTGTATGTGGTTACCGGGGACTGAACCAGGGATTTTGCCCTTGCTAGACATGTGCCAGAACCACTGAGCTAAATCTCCAGCCTGAAACCTAGTTTTATAGTATTTACATTTGTTAGAGAAACAATCAGGTATCCTAAGGGTTCTTTGGGTCACAATAATGAACTATAATTTATGAACAATGTTTCTATCTAATACAATATACTTTCCTATAATCACTTGCAAATAGACGTGTTTAATCTTCAAATAAACTTAAAAAATTGTTGTACTTAATAAAACAGCTTTCTGATGTTTTTTTTTAATTGTTACAGTTTGGTTAAGTGTCCCTCAAAAGGCAATGTGCCACAAGTTTTGACAAGTCAATCTGTGTCACTGTTGAAAGATACTGGCACCTTTATGAGGTAAGCCCAGCAGCAGGAAGTTATACACTGGAGGGATACCCTCGAAAGACAGTTTGGGATCCCAGATACCCTTGAAAGAGTTTGGGATTCCAGCCTCTTCCTATCTCTCTCTTTACTTGCCAGCTTCTACTACAGTCTCCCTGCCTTGCCATAGTCCCAAGGGCAATGGGGTCAAGTAAACATGAACTAAATCCTCAAAACTATCAGTCACAATAAATCTTTCCTCACTTAAAATTGATTATCACAGGTATTCTGTCACAGTAATGGAAAGCTGACTAATACCAAAATAATTTCAACTCTCTTTATTTTCATTATGACTTGAAAGTGTCTTCTGAATTTCATGTGTTGGAAACATGATCCCCAACATGGCACTGTTGGAAGTGGATCCTAGTGAGAGATCCTAGGGTCATGGAGGACAATGACCAAAAATGAACAGATTAATGCTGTTGTTGTAGGACAGAATCCTTATAAAAAGCCATGATCGACTGCATTACACTCTTTTGTCTTCTGTTTACCTTTCTGTTGTAGGCTGACTTGGCAAGAAGACCCTGGCCTAAAGCATCCTCCAAGTCTTGAACTTCACCACACAACCTTCAGAATGGTGATCTAATAAATTTGTATTCATTGTACATTACCCTACTATCTCCTCAATTCCTAGCCTCCAGGATGACTGCATTTAGAAACAAAGCCCTAAAGGGAAGTAACTGCGATAAAATGAAGTTATAATGGTGAGAACTGGAGGTAATAGCAATGATATCCTTATATGAAGCAGAACAGACACCAAAGATCTCTCTGTCTCTCTCTTTCTCTTCACACACAGGAGAAATGTTACATGAAAACAGTCAGCAAGCAACCACAAGCCAGGAAGAGAAGCCTCACAAAAACTAGCACCAACCTTGCTGGTTCTTTGGTCGAAGACTTTGAGCTTCCAGAGCCATAAGAAAATAAAGCTACCCTAAAGGCAGGAGACCACTTGTTTTCACTCCAAGTAGATTTGTTCTTAGATTTACTCAAGAGTTAGTCCTTTCTGCTCATGAGTCCCAACATGGATTTTAATCATTGAGTTGGAGGCAAATAGCCAACCTCCAAGAGTCCTTCCATAAGCACAGACTACGCACAGAGGGTTAATTTTTGTGAAGTTGAGCCACAGTAAGCTTTTTGTATGGCCAAGGTTGGGCTTCTGAGAAAAGTGCTATCTGTGTCAAGGTCCAAGTTGATTTATTTTGCTGAGTTGGCTTTTAGGACAGATTTAAGAATAAAAGACAACTCAAACACATCCTAGTTTCTACTTAGATGGGTACCACTGGATGTCATGACCCTCTACCACTTTCCTCTGGTCAGTGGCCAAGTCTTTACAGTCACAAAAATAATAGACTAGGAGGCCGGGGATTTAGCTCAAGTGGTACTGCACCTACCTTGGAAGCAGAAGGGCCCAAGTTCGATTCCTGGTACAAAAAAAAGAAAAAGTAGACTAGCTCTTGAGAGAGATTGAGAAAGATCTGGAGCAAGTTAAAAATGTGAAAAAAAGAGGCTGCATTCAAATTATACTTACAAAAATCAAAGGGCAAACTAAAAAGCATAACATACGTGATTCAAACAAATATGACATTTTTAACAGCTCAAAAACTCTAATGATTAAGAAAATTCTAAGCAAAAAGGGTACTTAAAGTTTACTATTACAAATACGAAAAAGTCATTAATAATCAATTATTCTTAGTGCAGAAAAATGGCATATATTTTCTGGGGGAACCACATCTCCCTAACGCTAGTCACACAAGTCATTTTCTCAAATATATTTTATACAAGCTGCTATAAAGCCATAAATAATCATTGACAAGAATCTCTTCTAACTTTCCATTAAGTACATATGAAAAAACACAGTATGTACTTTTAATAATTTATTTTATATAGAACATGATTATATAGCCTTAAAAAAAATTTTTTTTTGAGACAGGGTCTCGCTTCATAGTTCAGGCTGGCCCTGAGCTCACTATGGAGCCCAGGCAAGCCTCAAACTCAGCAATCCTCCTTTCTCTGCCTCCCGAGTGCTGGGATTACAGGGGTGAGCCACCACACCAGCTCCTTTAAATTTTATATAGCACAAAATCAATCTTATTCTATATTGAATTATGTAATAAAAAATTTGTATAATGCAGGAGCATTCTGCAAACTGACCAGGGCGGGGGTTGGGAGTACGAGTGAGAAACAGAAGCATGTGACAAACTGTAGGTAAGTGGTACAGGAGGACTCCTGTCTCAAGTAGCCAAGAGCACGGGGCAGTGCAGCAAATGCAAGATTCAAGAAACAGAGCTGTAGGTGATCCACAAGGAATGTGACAAACCCATACTCAGATATGTAATTATCCTTCTTTAACTCTCAAGTGATGTTTTCCTGCCCAGACGTCAGCAGCCCTGAGTGCGAACCCAGAAGGGACCAGCCTTCTGCTCCTCTCCTGTCCTCGGAAGAGGCCAACACAGCCTTGGCATCTGTAGCTGATCACATAGCCTGGGCTCCTGTACTATGGGTATAAAATTATCATAACATTTTAATATAATTTAACTATAAAATAGAAATATTTGTAGCAATATGTAACAAGTATGTATGTTATACAATTTCTATAATATGTAAAATATAATTATGCACTACATAATGTCCTAGTATATAAGATATAAAGTATATTTGTATATATTTCATGTGTTGACATTTTTACTGTTTTAACCTATTTTTTTCACAATTCAGTTATATTTTATGAGACGTCTTGCTTTTCCAAAGCATAAAAATAAGATTTCAAAGCTCATCCTGGTAATTGTGTATTTTGAACTAGTATTTCAAACTCATAAAATATTATCAAATCTTCCAGCTCTGAAGTAAATAGTGTAGCTTCCTACCTGTGTGGCCTCTCTGCTCCTGGTCCTGTCCTATATATTTATTGCCAGAATTAAATGAGATAAACTAAGAAAAGCCAAGTGCCTCACAAATTGCAAACTATTAATAAGTGTAAGGCGCTTCCTCATACTTTCATGACATAGTGAAGCAGAAAGACAGGTTTTAGCAGTTTCTGGGCACAGTGCTCTCTCAGCTTTTCTTACTTTGGATTTCAGCTTCAGACACAATTCAGCTGTGGAGAGCAATAGTCTTGTGACTTACTCTTTCTTTTTTTTTAAATATAGATATGAAGTCATTAGTACTGAGAAAGGAAATCAGCCTTGTGTTTGTGACCTGAGAAAAAGAAACTTAGCAGATTACCCTAGTAAAAGCTGTGCTTTTCTCCAGTTGTCTGGCTGATCTCACTAAAGGTCTTGGCCCTGAGCCTCACTGACACCAATAATACACCCTGCTGGTAAAAAAGAAATGAAGGGGCAGTATTTTATACAAGGGCTTCTCAAAATGGCAGTATGTTTTTTTCTGTAAGCAGACCACTTGTAAAACAACAAGAGGGATTCTCCCATAAGTATGTTGTTTTCTTTTGCGGTTTGTTTTGAAACACGGGGCCATCACCCACGAGGGTTTCCGCCTGACGCTGCTGTTGGCCACCAGGGGGTACTCTTTATCTTGTGCTTCAGTCTCTCATGGGAAAGTCCCGGTCTCTCGAGCACCTCCACAGTTGTGGCCTCTCACTTCTTCTTTTCTCCTTCTCCTCCTCCTCCTCCTCCTCCTCCTCCTCCTCCTCCTCCTCCCCTCTTCTTCTCTCCTTCTCCTCCTCCTCCTCCTCCTCCTCCTCCTCCTCCTCCTCCTCCCCTCCCCCTCCCCCTCCTTTTTTTTGCGGTACCAGGGATTGAAGTACCAGGGTACTTGGGCCCTTTGGGCCCTTGTGCATCCAAGGTTGGCACGGTATCACTTGAGCTAAATACCCAGCCCCCCCTTCTTAAATCTCCTCCATGTAGTATTAAATTCCTACAGTCATTACTGTGCATCTGCAGAAGTCCAGCCTTCACAGCTGTTGCCCATTTTTGAGGTTTAGCACTGCTGTGGTCTCTACATCATTGTCAAGTGGAGGAATGTACTGGTTTTGTGGCTGTAGTAGATCATCACAAACTTGGCAGGTCAGAACAAGAGAAATATACTCTTCCATGGTGCTGGAGGCTTACTGACAGAAATCAAGGTGTCTGCAAGGCACACTCTCTCTGAAGACCCCAAATGAGATTCCATTCTTGGCTCTTCTAGTTTCAGGTGGCAATTCGTGTTCTGTGGCTCATGGCTGCGTTATTTCAATTCCTTGTCTTCACATGGTTTGTCCCTATCCATATAAAGACATTGTCATTGTACCTAGGGCTGTCCTAAACCCAAGGGGATTTCAGCTTAAGGCCATTAATTTAACAAAAAATCAAAATAGAAGCAATATTGAGAGTGTACTACATGGCAGGCCTTACACATTTTTTTTTTTTTGAGACAGGGTCTTGCTTTGTAGTTCAGGCTGGCTCTGAGCTCACTATGTAGCCCAGGCAAGCCTCAAACTCAGCAATCCTCCTGTCTCTGCCTCCCGGGGGCTGGGATTACAGGTATGAGCCACCACGCCTGGCTTCTTACACATTTTTAGTCTACCTCTTGTAACAGTTCTATAAAGTTTGTGATAGTAGTTATATTTTACACATGGGAAAACTGAAACTCAAGCAAGTTGCTCAGAAACTAATAGATTTGACCATGTTTACAGAGCATGACCCTTGACTATTGCACTATTATTGTTATGCATTAATCCATTTATTCTACTCTACATTTACTGAATTCCTATTGTGTGTAGAACCTAACCATGTTAGGTTCTGAAGATACAGCCAGGAAAAAAGCCATAAAAATCCTTACTTGCATGATGTAGTATTACTCTAAGGAGAGAGACAGTAAGCAAGAGATTAAAATGTGGTATTCTAGACTGTGTGGTGGTCAGTTGCCAATTTGAGTAGGGAATGCTCAGCTGAATTGAGTCAGTATGGTTCTGGGTGGAGAAGACCCAGGATTTAAGGATTGCTGTCTGAATGGTACAAAAGGAGAACAGGAGGGAAGGATTTCAGCTGATTTTTCTTTGAAGAGTTTCCCTGTGCATGACTTTTCCCCGAGGAGCAGGAGCTTTGTTTGTTTCTTTAGTTTCTGGCACCAGCTCTTCCACCTTCTGGCACAGACATCTCGATCTTACAGATTCTTTGGCCTCCTGACGTAGACTTGTACCGGACACTGCCCGTGGGCTCAAGACCTTCAGCTGGATTGTTCTTATCTCTAGCATGTAGACAGATCTTTTTCACTCTTGTACATCTGATTTTGTGGGCAGGCATTGTAGAGCTGTCTTGTACATTTTTGTGTCCTGCATTAACTCTGACTCAAAGCATATATAGTCTTTTGAGGAGTCTTACTCCAGTCCCACAAGTTCTTGTCAATACTGAGAAGTCTTTGAAAACTGAAAAAAAGGCTGATATTGATTTGAAAAAAATATAAAAAAATATGTGATGGGGGCTGGAGATTTAGCTCAGTGGTTCCAGTGCCTACCTAGCAAGCACAAGGTCCGTGGTTTGATCCCTGTTAACCATATACAACAATACTGGGCGTAGTGACTCATGCCCACCAGCAGTCAGTAACACATACCACAAATGCTGGGTTTGGTGGCTTAAATCTGTAATCCCAGCACTCAGGAGGCAGAGGCAGAAGGATTGCTGAGTTCAAGGCTTGCCTGAGCTACATAGTGAGCTCAGGGCCAGCCTGAACTCAAAAGCAAGACCCTGTCTCAAAAAAAAAAAGTGATAAATAGGTCACAGATATGTAAATACTGTATCTTTTCTCTGCTATGAGAAATTTAAAATGTAAATAAGTCCTAGAATGTTTGGTAGACACTGTACAATAGAAAATATCTGAAGGGAAATGGGGATTAAGGATAAATAATGAGGGGAGAGAAAAATTGTAGTGGTTAAAAAAAGGGGAAACAAACTCATGTATATAGGAGTTGGGGTGTTGTAGGGTGGGCAGTAGAATGGGAAAAAATGAGAATGAAGTCGTGTCATATACTGGTACAAATTTTCCATGTTGAGTGTGATCATGATGTGTATATAATATGTACCTATATCACAATAAAAATTTAAAAAATATGTATATTTTTATTATGTATATTATGTATAAGTTAAAACTTATCAGTTTTAACAAGATCTTTGAGAAAACTGCAACATTTGGAGAAATAATACTGTTAATCATTTAAATTTGGTAATGACATAATAACTGTGTTATGTACCTTATTGAAAAAGGTACATATTTAAAGATTAAGACAAGTGTTTATGGATAAACTAAGGTTGCAAAGTTTTAATGGTATAAAAATTAACATAGCGGGCTGGAGATTTAGCTCAGTGGTTCCGGCGCCTGCCTCACAAGCGCAAGGTCCTGAGTTCAGTCCCTGGTAACCACATACCATGCTGGGCATGGTGACTCACGCCCACCAGCCATCAATACCACATACCACAGTGCCGGGCGTGGTGCCTCATGCCTGTAATCCCAGCACTTGGGTGGCAGAGAATGGAGGATTGCTGAGTTCGAGGTTTGCCTGGGCTACATAGTGAGCTCAGGGCCTGCCTGAACTACAAAGCAAGACCTTGTCTCAAAAAAAAAAAAAAATTAACGTAGCATAATCCAAGAGCAAACTGAGTCCTTTGCTCTGTCTTAGTACCTCTTCAATATTGCAAGTCCACTGGAACAGATACCATTACAGCTGAAGGAGGCAGGATAACATTCCACATGGCCACAAAAACAGCTGGTTAGTTCCTACAGGACAGTCCAGGCATTTCTAGCACAATAATTCTGGTAGCATGTCAGTGATGGGGAGGGACCATTAGGATTCCCTGGGGTCTGTAGCATGTGGGGAGTAGCGATGTTCCTTAGGCTTATACATTCTTCACACAGATGAAGAACTCAATACAAAAAGCTGTTGAAGTCATTCATTCTGCTTAATTCTACCTCAATACAATGCTGATATTGAATTATATGTAACAGTTGATCCCATCACTCTATGTTGCATATGAGTTAAGTCCTGGCACTCAATCATACATGTAGGTTTGTTGATTTCATCTCCACTCTTTCTACATTGGGTTCCTTCTTTACAGAATATTTCTGCAAGATCTTTTTCCAAGGAAGCAAAACTACTACTTCATATCCCATGACAATTCTGCTTATTGTCTTTTATTGTTCCATGTATCCACAGTTCTGCTTACTTGCTTATTATTGTTCTGTGTATCCTTGTAGCCTTTATTCATGGTTTTCAAAGACATGGGTACAATTATCATCTTGTTGGGAAATGGAATGGGTCAGTCTGAAGATACAGGGACTTGCTGAAGACTGGTAGTGTCAGATGGGAAAGTTTGTAGAATGGGCCATAAAACCCAGATATTTTAATATGAGTTCAAATAAAATTCAGACATACAGGAAGTTAGTAGATATTCAGGGCAAATGCAAGCAGAAGTAATAAATAAGAGGATAGGTCAGTAGAAAATATGTAGACTAAAGCATGGAGGGGAAAAAGACACAGGAGAGAAAAATCGGAAAATTATGAGTTTTGGGGCAAGATCAGTCACATGCCTAACAAGAGGCCAAGAAGTAGAAGATGTAGGATGATAAAAGTACAGGGAACCCTTGACTCAGTTCATTCTAGAGAGCTTGTTGTAACTCAAGTTGGCCAACAGAAGGCTCGGTCTCCTCTACACAGCCTTCAAAGTCTCTCTCCTGCAGGCAGGTAGACCTCAGTGTCTTCAGAGAGAATTGAGCCAGGATTTTTCAATTAGCCCCACAGAGGAAAGGATGTTGTCATGTTCTTTCCAGAGCTCTTTAAGGGCTAAGACTATATCTGAGACCATCTGGAAGCACAGACAGCTGGCATGTGCGTCATAATTGGTTGTAAGTTAAAAAACGAAAATTGCAGTCATAACCAAGTTTTTCATATGTCAGGTCAGTCATAACTTGAGGGTTCACTGTAATACTTAAGACAAGAGATAATTTCAATATTGATAAAATACTTCATTTCACAAACTCAAGAAGTCCAGAAGCCTTAAGTAGTATAACTTCAAAGATTTACCAAAGGATAATCTCTCTCTTGAACCACCACCCCGACCAATACTTTTTGAACTAGTATTTTCTATTCTGTTATTGAGTCTCCTGTAACTTAATCCAATGACAAAATATGTAAAGCCTTCTGCTATAAGAGCTGGAAATTACATGAGTCAGCCCACTTTATTCAGGCTTTTGACTTCCCCTTAACGGCATTTTGAGAAGTAGCAACCAGCTCCTCTCACTTCATTGTGTATACATAAAAGCCTTGGGCAGAATTCTTATTGAAAAATACAAGTCTAATAATACTAGGAAAATCAGTCAATTGACAAAGTATTATTATTATTATTATTATTTTGAGACAGGGTCTCACTTTGTAGTTCAGGCTGGCTCTGAGCTCTGGCTATGTAGCTCAGGCAAGCCTTGAATTCAGCAATCCTCCTGTCTCTGCCTCCTGAGTGCTGGGATTACAGGCATGAGCCATCACGCCCGGCTGACAAAGTATTATTGACTGTCTAGCATAAATTCTAGTAGGACACTGAACTGTGCAACCATAATAGTGATCAGTGCAGCATTATTTATTTGAACACAATAATTAATCCTACATTCTGGTCATAAAACTGATAAGACAATTAGCCACCTGAGAGGCACATTACTTCTTGAAGGGGCAAATGTGGCAAACTGAGCATTTAAAAAGTTGAAGCAGATCGTTAGATTTACCTAGATGCACTAGCAACAGTTTATATCTGTCTAATACAGTTAACCTTAATTGTGTCAACTTGATAGGTTTGGAAGACACTCAGGGACTAGGAAAGCACACTTACAGGTATGTCTCGGTGGCTCATGGAGTTCTGACCTCAGGGTCTCTACTTGGTGCCTTGGCTCTTCTTCTCTAACACCGTTCTCCTGCTCTGCCTCCTGGCCACCATGAACCAAGCATTTTTGCCCTGCTATACTTTTCCACTATTACATTTCTGAGATGGAGTTATTTGACCATAGACCAAATCTCCAAAACTCTGAGGCAAATTAAACTTCTCCTTTAAGTTGTGAGTGCCAGGCATTGTGCTTAGTCATGGGAAAGCTAACCCTGAAAACTGGTACCAGACAGTAAGCGCACTGCTCTGACTTACCTGACCACATGGTTCAAAAGCCTTTGGAACTGGTTTGCAGGAAGAGTTTGAGGGGAGTTGAAGAAATCCTACAAAGTTGTAAGCAGAGATGGATGGGCAATTCTGGTCACAGCTTTGAAAACCATAATGCTGATAAAAATGTGGATAGTAAAAGCAGGAGCTTTCCATTGGGAGAAAGGACCTCACTGGTAATTAGAGTAGAGGCTATGTATATTATGGTCAGAAAAAAAGGGTTTTCTTTTTGCCTATTTCCTGAGACTTGGTGGGAGACAGAAATTAAGGACAATGGATTAATTAATCTGGATGAGGACCTTTTGAGGTAGCCTAACATTCATGCTATGGGATGGGTACTGCTGGTTTTCAGGCAAATTTATAGACAAAACTGGGGAAAAAGACTACAGCAGAATAATTTGAGAAACTTAAATTTGGGCCCAAAAGGAACCACTAGTAAAACTGGATCCAAAGTAGGTGTGGTTGCTGAAGGGAAAATCAATGTGGTGGCACACATCCATAACTATTGGGAAGCTGAGACAGGACTATAATTTCAAATACAGCCTGGGCAACTTAATGATGTAGTGAGACTTTGTTCAACAGTAAAAAACATAAAAGGGACTGGGGATATAACAGTGCAAAAGCCTTGCGTTTCATCTCTATAAGTAAAATGTAAATATATAAATAACAAAATATTTAGTATGGAGGCAAGAAGAAAGATACCTTTAAGCCATCTCAGAAATTAGAAAGACCTCCCTCTCAAGGATATAAAAATGCTAACCTTTCATTTGAAAAGAGTCTTTGGAACCCTTGTTTGAGAAAGGCTGTTTACAGAATTGGAATCTCAGGGTTCACTTCACTGTTCTCAACCATTTACCTGCTCAGAAGAGACTACAGCCATGGTCAAAGGGGCCTGAGGTATTGCTCCCACTGACAGCAAAGCTTGGTGTTGTCCATGTTCTACTTGTATGAATAACTCAAGAGTTGGGGGTCAGGGACGGTTCCATCCAGAATTCAAAGGAAGACCTGGGAGGTCAGGCAAGGAACCCAGAGAAAACAATGTATGTAACTATACAAACGAAGCCAGGGGTGCACTGAAAATCCCCAAAAGACTGAGATCCCAGAAACGTAGAATGTCTGAGGCAAGCTACAGACTATGGGAGTAAAGCTAGCCCAAGAGAAGGGTTATGGAGGCTGAAACCAGTGATGCCATAGGGTAGGGCTGCCAAGCCCTCTGGAATGTGCACCTGATTACCATATGCTTTGAATACTGGATAGGTAGTTACAGGACTTAATGTTTACCTTATACCAGGTTCTGTCTTGCTGAGGTCCAATTCTTTTATGTTTCTGTATTCTTTCCTCTCAGAATAGCAGTTTTTATTCTGAGTCATCATATATTAGAATTATATAATTTGTTTTTAAAAATGTTTACAGAAATCCATAGCCAAGAGTTTGCCTTGCATCACAGAAGAAACTCTGACTCGGAAAATGGTGCAACTATTTAGAGTTTGAAAAAAGGATTATTCCATTCCTGTTTATACAAAGGTAGTTGTATTATGTTAGGTGGAATTCTTTTCTTTTTTCTTTCTTTTTTTTTAAGATTGTTGTCTTAAACAGATATGCTTGAATGTCAAGTAGACAAGTGGTGAGATGTGACAATTTAATTGGCTCGGGAGGGAAACAGTAAAGTACATTTCTGGGGATGTCTGAATGAGTCATGAAGGTGTGACCTTGGGTATCTATACATTCTGCCTCCTTCTTTCTTTCTAACATTGTTCCCTGCTCTGCTTCTTGAGCACTATGAACTAAGCATCTTTGCTCTGTTATACTTTTCTGCCATGATGTTTCTGTCTTGGAGCCAGCTCACCATGTACTGAATCTTCTGAAACCATGAGCCAAATTAACCTCTCCTTTAAGTTGTGGGGTTTTGTGTGTCAGTGGCAGGAAAACTGAGGAAGTTAGTGTTCAGTCTCTCACAATGTTTAAGAAGGTTCTTGTCTAACAGGTATTGACTCAATAAAATTTTGAAAAGTGTAAAAATAATTCAAATTCAAAAGCCTCAGAAAAGTATCCTCTCTATAGCATATGAGTTGTGCATTTTTAGCTATATGAGTAATTTGCACAAAAGGGTATGTTTACTGATTCCATTGTTAGTACTTCTTTGAACTAAATATATGCTTCTCAAGCAACCATCAGCTCACCATAACTTTCTGTGTATGTTAATTGTCTTTGCATGATATTTCGCAGAATTAGTAAATAGGATTTTCACTATGATAAATAGAAAGAACCACAGAGATCAAATTGTTTTCCTTAAACCAACAGAGGAACCAAGTATATTGAAATTAATATCTTTAGTAATTCAGTAGTAATCTACTAAAAGATCTTTCATAGCTTCCTACAAAATAGAATACTTAGGAGGCTCAAGTGAATAACGTAGTCTTCTGGTTCTGAGTTCTTTCTAAAGAAAAGTAGTGAGTTCAGGATGTAGCTCAGTGGGTTTGATTTCAATATTGAAGAAAGAAAAGAAAAAAAAAAGAATCATACAATTCATGGTCTCTTGTGAATAGTTTCTTACACTTACCTTATTTTTAAGGTTTGCCATGTTGTAGCATATGTTGGTATTTCATTCATTTTTATTGCCAAATATGTATTGTTAATAAATTATGCATTTGTTAGTTGCTGGACATTCTCATCTTTTGAGTACAGTAAACAATGCCATTTCAAATGTGCATGAACAAGTCTCTGTCCACTTCATGTTTCCATTTCTTTTAGCTATGCACACAGAAGTGAAATCCCTGAGTCATATGGCACCTCTGTGTTTACCTTCTTGAGAAACTGCCTTCATTGAAAATAATGGTGCATTTCTTAAAGTGTAATGAAAGCCAAACATTAACATTTACTGAGTTCATGCTACATGTTACGGACCATTCAAACTTTCTGTGGTATTTATGTTAGCTCCTCAATAATTATATGAGATACATTGGCTTTCCCTATTTATAGGTTCCATATCACAGTTTCAACTAGCTGTGGATTGAAAACGTTTGAAAATGATGTCAGTAATGAATATGTACAAACATTTTTCTTGTCATTATTCCCTAAACAATTATAACACCCATTTTACATAAGCATTTACATTTTGTTAGGCATTTTAAGCAATTTAAAGATGATGTGCACAGGTTATGTGTACCTAGGTGGATGTGTATAGGTTACAGAAACATTATGCCAATGTATACAAAAGACTTGACCATCTGCAGATTTTGGTAACCATAGGGGCTCCAGGAACAAGTCTCTTGAAGAATCTGAGGGACAGTCATAGTAGTAATAGCTCAATTTATAGATGGGAGAATTAAGGAATAAAGCTAGAACACTCAGATGTTGCCGATGAAGTGCACTGAGGGCCTCTGGATGTGATTTGTAATCTCTCTCTCTCTCTGTCTCTCATGCTTTACTTGGTAATTTTAACTCTATGACAATAAACCTTTTATCAGAGTTTACAATAGAAAAAAGGAAAGCAAGACATTTAAATTGCCTTTTGTCTTAGTTATTTTTTTTCCTACTGCTGAGACAAAACATCTGATACCCAGGGTTAAGGGGTAAAGGTTTATTTAGTATCCAGTTTGTAGAGCTTTTAGGATATAATCAGCTGGCTGTAAGCAGAGTGGCATGGCATACAAGAATCACAGAGCAGAAATAGTTCACAGGGAGTAAAAGGTAACAAAGCAAGGGTTGACTACAGTTCTTTCTATCCTTAATATTGTATCCCTGATACTTAGGACAAGCAGCACTCACAAGCTTAATCTCAGTGCCCTTGATCTTAGCATTACATCATGAATTAATTTTAGCATCACATACTCTACATCTAGCCACCTCTGCTTCATCTTTTTTTTTTTTTTTTTTTTTTCAGACAGGGTCTCGCTTTGTAGTTCAGTCTGGCCCTGAGCTTACTATGTAGCCCAGGCAAGCTTCAGACTCATAATCCTCCTGCCTCTGCCTCCCGAGTGCTGGGATTACAGGCATGAACCATCACACCCGGCATCCAGCCACCTCTGAAAAAGTCCCATCTAAGATTGTATGAGGCTTGGGTTGACATCTGAATAGAATTCATAATATGTCCCTGGACCCCAAATACTCATGCATATCCCTGTATGCAAAAGTCATTTAGTCTATCTCCAAGTGTTGTCAAAAATCCTGTTTCAGCATTGATGAAAAGTTTAAATCTCAATATTAGACTGCCTTGAAATTTCTTCTGCCATATTAGCCTGTTGCTTTTAATCTCAGTCAAAAGCAATGTCTTTGGATAAAAGCAAAATGCAGACAAACTTTATATCAAGGCATAACTCCCATTGTATCGAACCTAACAGCCAATGTGGTCCTTCTTCCCAACAGAAACCTCTTGAACCTGGTTTTTACTGGCAGAATTTCTATCAGCATTCTAGTCTTCTGAGCTTCCAGCATCTCCAGAGTTTCCTATCAAGTACAGTCTCAGATATTCATATAATAGAGTACCATTATATTATTATATGTTTGGCTAATTTTACTCAGCATAATATTTTCAAGCTTCTTCTATGTTGTAGTATTAGATTTTTTTAATTAGAGAAAAATATTCCCTTGTATGGACATATCATAGTTCATTCATCAACTCTTTGGGACATTAGATTGCTTCTTTTTTTTGGTTATGAATAATGCTCCTGTGAACATTTGTTAATATGTATTTATGTGGATTTGTTTTTCATTTATATGGTATATATACTTAGAGTGAAAATTTTGGTCATCAAACAACTCTTATATTTAGCTTTCTAAGTGACTAAAAGGTTATTTTAAAAATATAACCACAAAATTTTACATTCCTACCAGAAGTGAGGGTTTAAATTTCCCCATTCTCACCAACACTTGCTATTGTCTGTCTTTTTATTATATAGTGACTATTATGTAGCATCTTTTTGTAGTCATAAAGTTTCTTTTGAAAGACCAAAGTTTTTTTTTTTGAATATTTTTTTAAAAATAGGTTGTGTTTGGGCCGGAGATTTAGCTCAGTGGTTCCGGCGCCTGCCTCACAAGCGCAAGGTCCTGAGTTCGATCCCGGTAACCACATAGAATGCTGGGCGTGATGACTCACGCCCACCAGCAATCAGTACCACATACCACAGTGCTGGGCATGGTGGCTCCTGCCTGTCATCCCAGCACTCGGGAGGCAGAGACAGGAGGATTGCTGAGTTCGCGGCGGCTTGCCTGGGGGCACCATAGTGAGCTCAGGGCCAGCCTGAACTACAAAGCGAGACCCTGTCTCAAAAAAAAAAAAAAAAAAAAGGTTGTGTTTTTGTGTATTTAAGAACTCTTTGACAGATCCATTTTCCCTAAGATTTTTTTCTTAGGTTTTTTTCTTTCCTGGAAGTTTTATAGTTTTAGCTCTTAAATTTATACATACAGTTCATTTTAAGATAACTTTGCTGTAAGATGTGAGGTAAGGGTCTAGGTTCATCATTTTGCTCTTAGCTATTCAACCCTCTTGTTTAAAATATCATTTGTTCCCCCATTAAACTGTCTTGGCACCATAGTAAAAATCAGTTGAGGGTTATGTTAGTTACTTTTCTTTCATTGCTGACATGAAATATCTGACACATAAAGTTAAAGGGAGAAACTATTTATTTGGCTTATAGTTCACAGGTTTCAGGCCATAATTCAGTGGCTCTAAGGCAGGTTGGCACATGGCAGAGGGGCAACAACAGTTCATGGTGGCAAAAGACAGCAAAAGTAACAGGGAACCTTAACACCATTTTTCTGCCCCTTTTATCTTATCCAGACTACTGGGATTAGGGCAGTGCCAAACCAGTCAGGGTTCTTTCTGGTTTAGTAATCAAGTGCTTTTGATTCCAGCATCACATACTCTAGATCCAGCCACCTCTGACTGCATGCAGCTTTGGGGGCACATCTAGACACAAACATAATAGCTGTCTGGTCTAGTACTCTTGGATTTAAATACCCTTAACCTAGGTCTAATTTTGAGCCAATACTGAAACAATACTCTTATGAAACTTCTTCCTTGTCTTGTATATGATGAAGTTTTCCCATTCTGGTCCCAAGGAAAATGTACTTTCCAAGTGGCTCTTTCCCTGATGTAGTATAACTTCTTTACTGATAAAATCTGACTAATACTCAATACAAGACTTGAGGAGACCTTTTGGGAGTTCTCCAACTAACTGCTATTTACCTTTCTGTTCTCTAATATTTTACTACTTTAGCCTTACTGAATTCTGACCTGTCTCTTTCATTCAGAGAAACCCCTAGATTTTGCTTAGATTTTCCCCTCCCTAAACTGCAGACTGGAAATTCTTTCCAGGTAGTTTTTTTTAGGTATTGAAGTGATCATTTGACTTGCTTGCTTTCCTCAGGATTGTTTTCTTGGCCAGCCTACTATCCAGTATTTGAAATTATTAATTCATACATTTCCTCTCTAGTTATTTAAAGCATGAAAGTAAATGTGGGTAGAAGCTGAACTGTTAATAGTATTATAATTTCAGTTATAAATCTACCAGTCTGGTTTGGGATATGAAATGCCCATTCTGGGGTTGTGGCTCTAACTCAGTGGTAGTTTCTGCCTAACATGCAGACCAGAGTTCAATCTTTAGCACTGTAAGAAGAAACAAAACAAAACAAAAACTCCCGCCTGCCCACATATCACTAGTCATCCTTGTACTCTGTATAATTCTCTTTATATAAAGTATAAGTCATGCAGGAAAATTGGGAGGGAGAATTGTTTCTTATCTCTGTAAGGAAATTTTTGGTTGTATTTTCATTTGTTCATTCACTTAAAATAACCTGGCTTTAGTTTGGCTGGGGTGCATTTGAGCTACATCATTTTCTAGTCTGTGACTGTGGGAAATATATTTAACCTTTCTAAGCTTCCGTTTCTTCATCTGTACAGTGGAGATAGGCGGCTTTCACTGAGGACTGATCATACTCCCCACATAAAGTCAGCACAATGCTGACGTGAAGAAATATTGCTAAATTTGATATTTATTTCTCACTGTTCTCTTCACATAAATCACTACTAACATTTCCTGGGCTGATCATTGCCTTTCTTGAAATTCTTTTTACTGTGTATCTGGCAGAGTGCTTTTAGTTTTCCAATTGCATCTCAGCTATCTTATCTGTTGAACATCTAAGGATGGTCTTAACTATTTGGACTCACGGGATCTTATCCAGACTCAAGGCTTTCAATTCTGTCTGTAAGCTGATTATTCCAGATTGTACCGCTAGCTTGGCACTAGACTTGGATTTCTAGACCCACGTACCCCGGTGCCTGCTCACCACCTCCACGTGGACGCTTTACTCATCTCGCCTTTCTGTCTCAGGCCTATACTCTGTCCTTCCCTGCTCCAACTGCCACTTTTACATCGTAGGGTGGACGGGGCCTAACTTTGCAAGCCATCATCAAGCCTGTTTTGACTTAACAGTGGGAACTGAACTGGAGTGAATGAAAGGCCGGGGAAAGGAAAGCTATGTTCCCTTTTCTGGCCATGCATGTCTCTGGCAGGGGCAGCAACTCAACTGCTGGTCTCTGAGGACAACTGTCTTCTCCCTTTAGTGCTCAGGCGTCCTGCTGTCCTAACTACCTGTGGGACACCTGCCCAAATCCTGTTTCCTTCTTCCCAGCAACTCTGTCACCTGTACAACTACTTTCTCTGCTTGGAATGCTTAGCGTGGTTTTCCCCCTGCCCTGGCCTTCGCTGGTAGAGTTCTCGGAAAGGTATCTAAAAATCAACACATTTAGAACAAACCTCAATTTCTTCTTGGTGCTTTCCTCCATTGTGACCAGCTGTACCTGTTAAGCAAGCCAGTTTTCTCCTCCACACGGCTTTCTCTCTCAAACCTCTAATCCATTAGCAAATCCTGTTGGCGGCTCAACTTTAAGAACACAGACTCCTTTTCTCCACCTCCACTGCTGTTGCTGTCCTCTCCCAAGCCATCACTAATTGCTGTGAGTACTGCAGTCAGCTTCTAATCTCCCAGAGCTGACCTCAGAAACCAGAGCTTGTATAACCTGCAAACCAGATTACATTGTAATCTATTAAAGATCTCTCACTGGCTTCTCACCTTGATCAGAGACCGGCCGCCGGATCAGAGCGCCGCCGGTCGGGCCCACAGCGCATGCTCCTTGGGGACCCTGCCCCCCACCCGGCGGGGAGAGGCCGGCGTGCAGGGGGCGGAGCCTCCAGGGCACTTCCCAGGGGGCCTCCTCTGATTGGCTGGGCGAGTAGTCTGAGCTAGAGGGTGGTGCCAGTCCTCGCAGCCTGGGGTCTACTCCACTTCTGGTTCGCTGCCGGCTCCCGCAGCCCTGCTTCTGCGGTCAGTCCTGGAGAGAGCGGACCGAGGCTCCGAAGGGCGGCTCCGGGTGAGTGCAAAGCCGGGCGCAGGTGCCAGTCGGGGGAGGGCAGGAGAGTGCTGTCCCTGCGCTCCGGGCCCCTCACTCGGCCCCCCTGTGCGCCAGGCCGGGTACTGGGTACTCTCATCTGCCGTCGGTGGCCCGACATCTTCCCAGCACTCACAAGTGGCCCACCCTTTCCTGGCGCCCTTCGATTTTCTAAACTGCTCAGGGCGGGTGGGCTGCGGGCAAGGCCGGACGCCCGTCCCAGCAATCTTTTCTCCCCCTTTCCTCTCCCCGTTAGCTCTCTGGGTAGCCCGCCACTCCACTCATTCCTTAGCCAACAGCGCGTTCACAGACACACCTGGGCAGTGGTCCTGGTTAAAATGTCAGCGACACTGCTGTGTAAGCAGTTCACACTTTGCTTCTAGCCCTGACCTCTGAGCACTCGTTTCCTGAAGAGTGAACTTAAGAAGTCCCTGGGTTGGTGGAGGAGCCCTTGACTTTGTATCCAAAGTGCAGCCCCTGTCCCACGCGTTGCAGAATTTCATAGATACCGTGTGGTCCTTATTACCAGAAAACTAAATGACAAGCTGTGTCAGAGCTTTCTTTTCCTGGGCCGCTGGTCTGTTTTTAAAATTTTGTCGTGCAGCTGACAGATGCGTGGCACTTTGTTCCTTGAAAGATAAATTGAACAAAACAGGCCGGGCAAAATGCAGGCAGAAAGCAGTGAAGAGGATGGTTACAAAACCCAAAGAACTAAAATAAAAGTTGGAAGAGCCCAGATTAGTCCAGTACAGAATTTTTTTTTCCTTTGAACTCACAGTCTTTTCCTAGATGACGGTTGTCTAGTAGTTGAGTAAATAAGCGTTATGCTGGAAGGAAAACTCAGCTGGGTGGCATTTCTCTTTGAGTGGCTTCACCTGTCGTCCTCAGGGAGCGTTTTCTGTCAGCTGGTCCATGTTCTCTGGAATAGGTTCAGAGTAAAAATTAGCTGCTGCCTGATACTTGTTTGTTTTAAATTGTGGTATTAACCCTTAGTGCTTCCCTTTTCAGTCTGCTCCTGTTCTCTTATGCTAAGGTAGATGATGGTTAGGATGGAAGTCCAGGGCCGCGCAGCCATTCCGACTACCCAAGGGCACACTCATAACTGAGCAGTGGCCTTTGCTTTGCCAATACAAACTCAAGTGACCTTGCAGCCTGTCTGGAATTTCAGGATTCACTATTGCTTAGAAAAATAATTCCAGGAGGAATTTTTAAACAGAAGGGAGTCAGTTCATCTCACTGATTTTTTTTGGAAAACTTGTGTAGTACAAGATGTAAATACATTTTTTTTTTTTTTGAGACAGGGTCTCGCTTTGTAGTTCAGGCTGGCCCTGAGCTCACTATGTAGCCCAGACAAGCCTCGAACTCAGCAATCCTCCTGTCTCTGCCTTCCGAATGCTGGAATTACAGGCATGAGCCACCACGCCCAGCTGTAAATACATTTTTAGCAACACAGTTTTAAGATGTGACTTCCAAACAATAGAAGATATTTAAATTGTAGAATTTTCCACTTTTTAATGTGTGTATGCACCTGTGAAACCAATTCAACATTGTCAATCTATGCATTATTCTCAAAAGATTCCTTATATATGTTCCTGATCATTTCCCCTCCTGTCACTTCTTCTCCCAGACATTGATAGACTTCCCCTTAATATAGATCAAATTGCATTTGTCAAAGTTTTATATTAGTGGAATCAGTAAGATTTCCTCTCTCTCTCTTTCTCTCTTCTCCCTCTCCTTCCCTCCCCCTCTCTGTCTCTGTCTCTCTGTTTCTGTCTCTGTCTCTCTCTCAGGGCTGGCTTTTTCAATACAGCACAATTATTTTGAGATTTGTTAGAGACACTGTGTATTCCTGTTTTTGCCCATCCACATACAGTTCATTTATCTTTTTGTCCATTTGTAGCATTCTGGTTTGCCCAGTTTTTGACTCCTTAACAGTTGTGTACAAGTCACTGTACAGGCATATTTTTTCCTTTCTTCTAAATACATGTTTCATGTAGGAGAACTGGACTCTGCACCAGCACTTGCTCTGTCTGGATGACCTTGGGAGAGATGTGTCTCTTCACCATTAGCATCTCCCAGGTCTTCTGTGTGTGCTTTTTTTTTTTTTTTTTTTTTGCCCTGCAGGAACTAGGATGATCTTTGCTCCTGGCTGGAAAGTTTCAGGGGAGAGAGAACAGTTGGCTGCTTCTTCTGTTTTCCTTGGAACCTCTCTTTCATTTCATCTCTTGGCAACTTTGAAGGACAAATTTGAATCCTGACATAATTTAGGGCAAGCACATAGGAGAGTAGGTAGGGGGAGGAATGAGTATCATCTGAATTTAAAAATGTTTGAACAAGAAATGGAAGGGAAATGTGGGAAATTAACAGGCTGTGGAATTTTATGGCTCCTCCTTTTTTGGTCGGGTCCTCTTTTAAGTTCTATCTCTTGCTATTTCTCTAAAAATAATTTCTTTTACCTGTGGTGGGGAGCTAGTAGGTATTCTGTGCGCTTCAAAGGTCTTACGTTAACTCTGGGTGGTGGGGGATTGCTCAGCAAAAAGAGTTCCTCATTTCTGCCCTCTGCATATGGCTGGGGTCATTTGTACTTGTTTTTTTTACCTGGTATTTGAAATTGGTTAGGAGAACTTTAATCTGCTAGTGCATTGTGTGTGTGTGTGTGTGTGTGTGTGTAGTGAAATAACAATGAACTCTTTTCTATAGAATGAAAATGCGCCCCTGGAGCTCAGTGGTCTGTTTGGTCCTTGGGACCTTCTGTTCTGTGGGGTCCAGAGGGAAGGTGGGAGCTCTGGATCCTGAGGTTCGCATGAATGTGGTGAGTTTCTCAAAGTCATGTACTTTTACAATGTGCCTATGACAAGTGCTATTTCCTTAAATTCAGTTACATGGGCTCTACGAAGCTGTAACTCTGTTCTCTTTATGCTTTTCATTTTTTCTCCAAATCTTAGATTGTTTGCTAGATTTCACCCTTGAGTGATGGATTTAGAAAACACTGAACCAAGATGGTGATTAAGAATAGCTAGAGAGCCAGGCGTGGTGGCTCATGCCTGTAATCCCAGCACTTGGGAGGCAGAGACAGGAGGATTGCTGAGTTCGAGGCTTGCCTGGGCTACATAGTGAGCTCAGAGCTAGCTTGAACTACAAAGCGAGACCCTGTCTCAAAAAAAAAAAAAAAAAAAAGAATAGCTAGAGAACATACCTGGATGCCAAAGTATCTGAAAAAATTTGTTAGAAGAAATAAACAGAAATAACTCCTTGATTAATTAGAACATGTTAATTATTCATTTTAAGTAAACAAACCTGGAAGGACTTCACTTAGGCATAAAGTATTGAAAACATACAGATTATTTAGGGCAACAGCAATGTTAAAATAAAAGATGCAGTGACTTAGGTGATGAATCAGTTAACTGCAGAGCCTTAGAAGAATTTGTAGTGAGTGAAGAGAGTATGGCCAACAACATGGTCTTCAGGTTAAGCTGATGTTCTTGTCTCACATCTTTTGTTTTATTTCTCCCTCTTCTAACAAATTCTTTCCTATAAGAATAACAATTAAGTATTTATGGTAGAAAGGATAATAAGCACTTATTTACATTTAGTCTTTTGGATAATTGATTCATCTATATCCCACAAAATATCCCATAGATTTCTTCAGGGAATTGATTATAAGTTCATATTTTTTCAGCTTTTCTTCAGGTGCATCTTAACATTCTAGTGTAAATTTTTTAGTTCACTGATAAAAAGTGGATTGCATTTTTATGCTTTCTTAGGAAGGGACCTGTTAAAAAAGGAAAGAAAGAAGTAGATATTTGTTTGTGCCTGGCAAGAAGGTTGGAAACAAGAAGGCCTTACAGTATGATAAAATTAGAAACACTAGGTATGGAATATGCAAGGGTTTTGACCTCAAGGTTTAGCCGAAGGCTATGGAGGACTTATTCTTGTAAAAAAATGTTGGTTACTAGACACAATAGACTCCAATGGAAATAACAGTTGATTTCTTAAGTAAAGCTTGGAAAAGATGATTGACATTTTATATTTTCCTTTGCCTGTCAATTGGAAGATGACATCAGGCTTTGTCCATCAAGTGTCATTGTCCTTTCTCTCTGCAGACAGAAATTATCCGATACTGGGGATTCCCAGCTGAGGAACACCTAGTGGAGACTAAAGATGGGTATATTCTGTGCCTTCACCGAATTCCTCATGGGAGGAAGAACCATTTGGACAAAGGTATCGATGTTTTCTATATTGAGATAGGACAGCTCTTAGAAGTAACTACTTGCTGGAATTTAGCTGATTTTATATCAATAAGCATGTTGAGGGGTTTAACTTGAAAATATTGAAATGGGCTTAGTTTTAAATCAAAGTACTAAATGTGTTGTTATATTTATGCAAGGCATAGAAAAATACTTTTTTTTTTTTTTTTTTTTTGCTTTTTGGAGACAGGGTCTCGCTTTGTAGTTCAGGCTGGCCCTGAGCTCACTATGGTGCCCAGGCAAGCCACCGCGAACTCAGCAATCCTCCCGTCTCTGCCTCCCGAGTGCTGGGATGACAGGCGTGAGCCACCACGCCCAGCATTATATGTGGTAACCGGGGATCGAACTCAGGTCCTTAACGCTTGCGAGGCAGGCGCCGGAACCACTGAGCTAACCCTCCGGCCC